>PVLA01014490.1:0-30244 GCA_004027455.1 Hydrochoerus hydrochaeris | reverse complement strand
AATTCATAGAATTGTTTTGAAAATTAAACAATAGCATTTTAAAGTCTGTTAACAGTTTTTAGAAACTCAATATATACTTTCTATAGTTACTGTTAACATTTTTATGAATTACATATTCAAAGACAAACCCACATACATTCATTGTTGTAAAATTTTCTTTCATTTTAAATACTTTAAACATTTCTTGATATTTTTCTTTTCTGTCTCTTATTTAATAAATATACATATAGCATTTCATACAAATTCTGAGTGAAAGTTCATCAGTAGCTTACATGCATAAAATATATAGCTAATTATAAATCTAAATTAAAGAATTAATTGAATAAGAAGTTCAATAATATGCTTCTAAATTTAAGACGTATAAAAAGTGGATACAGCAAGAAATTTTCCCTGGCCACTTAATTAGCCATTCTGCAAATTTCTGTTTCCAGTATCATTAAGTATATTATTTTACATATTATAATTACATATATTTATATATTTTTCTTCTTTCCCTCTATACAAAAAATACACTGTACACGTCCCCCTGCATTCTTTAACAATAGCTGACAATTGAATAGCTATATGTTACTTTGTTCGTGTGTACAAAAAAGAACCCAACTCAAAAAATCTGTTTCTGTAGTCAACATCATTGATTCTTCCTTTATTCTCACCCTAAATATGAAACCTGTCATCAAGTAGTATCTTTCTCCAAATGCATCTTTAATCCATTGATTTCCCTGCTTTCACCACTGTCATCTTTCATTTGAATTATCAGTCTCCAGTTTTTATCTTTGCATCCTCTATGATTCATTTCCTCCAAGAGACTAAGGAGCAGTCTTAAAAAAAAAACATTTGTAAATCAGATTAGGCACTGAATCATGCAATGGTTTTTCCATTGTTTTAAAAAATGTACTCAAATCTACAAGACAGTATACTGCATACCTACTGGATTGATTGTCTCATCTTTGCTGAGTCTCCTCTCTATTCGTATCTTCTAGCTATGCTAATGTTTCTAGCCCCTTGAACAGGCTGAGTTCTTTCTTTACTTATATTTTATGCCTTCAATGCCCTCCATTCCTAGAATTATCTTCCCTCTAGTCTCTGTGCTGCTGACTTCTTGTCATTTAGCTTCCATTTAAATTTTCCCCGAGGGAAACCTTCTCTGAGAACACAATCTAAGACAGTCTGAGACCCAGTCTCTATTTCATTAACCTCTGTGATTGCCATCAAATCACTTATGTGTCCAATGTTTTCTTATTTATTTGATACTTGTTCTGGTATTTTGTTAACTGGCTAATTGGTTGGTCACTTCATGAGACTATAAGCTCTGTAAAAGTAAAAAAGTTCTTTATTACTATTTCTCCAGAGCAGGCATTGCCTTGCAAGTGACTGGCAAGTAAGTAACTAAGTTACTGGTGAAGAAAACGGCAATTGGCATGCACGTTGTTGTGTCTTGGGAATTGCAAGTGGACAAGAACAAGAAAAGAGAGGAATTCATTATCATCATTTCTTAAATATTGGTGCTCTCTAGGATCCTGTCTCAGTCTCTTTTCTCTGTCTTTTTGACATTCATGCTTCCTATGTATGTTTCATGTACTCTTATGCATATAATTACTGCTTCCAGATTCAGATGTCACAATATGCATTCAGGCTAAACTTGTCTTGGGTCTATTCCAAAGCCAGAGTCATTTTCTTTCTTTTCAAAGATAAGGAAATATATATTTTATAGTTGTCCTGCATTTGGTATCTTGATAGTCATAACAATTATATGATAATAGATATCCTTTTCTCTCTTTTTTTAGACAAGGTCTCTCTATGTAGTTCAGGTCTTAACAAAGTTCTAAATCCTGAAGTCTTCTAATGTGCTCCACTTGTACTTTGTACAAGGTAAAGGAGCTCTGCACACTGACAGAAATAATCAGGTGAATTATAAATATAATGAAATAAGTGATATCGCAAGCTCAAAAGGTTTTGGCTCTATTATATCTGCTTGGATAAGAAAAGATAACGCTTTTGTGCTAATGAAAACTGAAGAGAAGAGATTGTAAAGTTTAGCAGAAAAGAAACTGTAGCACAGCAGGTGTGTGAAAGCAGGTGATTGGGTGTTGTTCTGGGTGACATCTGCCTGGCAGCCTCAAACCTGTGACCTTCCTCCCTCAGCCTCCCAGGTAGCTGAAATTATAAGTGTGTGCCACTCTGCCTAGCAACAACTACTTTTTTGAGATTCCTTTTCTCAGATGACCAAAATCTCTATCATGTTTTTTGAGTCCCTTTGATGGGTGACTTACATTGTATTATATCATAGACTCGTTGAATATTGAGTGATGAGTTAGTTAGACAAACAAAATCTCTGCTTTCTGAAAGCTTTTACTCTACTGGAGGTAAACAGATAATAACCAAATAACCTGAGTTCTTATTCAACAGATGAAAGTTACACTAGAAAGACTTGTACAAGGAATATCTGATGCATTCATGCAATACATAGTAGTATGAGAAGTATAAATTTAATTCTCTTCTTCCCACAGTGATAATTGTCTGAAAAAATGTTCTAAGTGGTGGTGGACAATAAAGAACTTAAAGGCATTATGTATCTTAGTTCAGAAAGAGAGACTGCACCAAATAGAAAACAGATGTCAGAAAAAGAAGTGAGAAGATCCTCATGAAAAGCAGTGACAGTTGCAGTTTCCCCAGGGTTGGCCTTTTCCACGGTCTGGTTACATTTACCTACTGCCTGGGTCATCATGACATTAACCTGTGAACATTTTTTAGTGTTGACTAGCCTGACCTATTGCTTCAGTGCTGCGTAAATTGTACTTAGAATACCTACTTTGGTTATAAAAATGACACCTGGCCCACTCCAGGCTATATCTTCTTCGCAGAGATTTTCTCAGAAACCTGCACATCAGGTGGTCTGAGAAGTCATCCTGCCCGTGTAACTCTGAACACAGCTTAGTGTAATAAAAGGAGTGTTAAAATCTGATATAATAGAAATGTCAGAGAATGCTTCTTCTCAAATTTACCCTCTCATGTTCGATTTAGGATTGAGTAGATTGTCAAGACCTACTTTTGCTACTACAATTCAGGTCAAGATGTATAAATGTGAGTGAATTAAAAAACCAGCTCGACCTGAGAAGTGTCTCATCCATTGTCTTGTACACTAAAGAGATCAAAAGCTTATTATACCATGATGTTTTAGCTTTTTCCACTTATCTATTTGAAGCACATAAACTATTTGAAATTAAGATTTTTGATGTTCAACTTCAAGGCTGGTAAAATAGAGGAAATGTATTGTTCTACACTTTTCAAATGGATTTATGGTTTTGGTTAAATATTCCTTATATTACATTAAACCAATAGAAGCATACATTAATTTGTTTTGTTTTGTTTTGTTTTGTTTTGTCTTTTGAGACAGGGTCTCTCTATGCAGTTCAGGCTGGTTTTGAGCTTACTTTGTAGCTCAGGCTGGTCTTTTTTTTTTAATTTAAAGAGAAACAAAAGCATGTAAAGGGTAGAGGTAATACAGAATTCCAAAAAAAAGATAAATAATAAGAAATACTAGTTAATAAATTACGTATTGTCCTCTTAAAAATAGTTGTTCAAGTTACAAAATTGAAGCATACAAAGTAGATAGTCAAACAGTGAGAGTGTAAATAGCTACACATGCATGAATCTCTACATGTATTTCTATCCTTTCTGTATTAGAGGGAAAAACAAAACTTAGCAAGACAAAACACAACAAATTCCTATAAAAACATGAAACCAAAAAGTTGTATAAAACCACAATACAAGGTGATCTACAATGATTACTGTGTTGTTTCCTATTATCTTCAATAGAATTGTCTATATCATTGGACATAATTGAATATAGCAGTATAATTGAGTAAAGCAGTACATAACAATATTAGTAAAAATAAAACATTGTAGACAGTATAAAACTTCAAAGGCAGGTAATAATCAAACCATAGTGGATACTCTAGTGGATCTTGTCATCTTAAGGGCAGTTGCCTATACATTCAGCCTTGATACTATCAATCATAACAGCTTTGAATTAAATCTATCAATACAAAATAGTATTTGATTATGATCAATCATGGTAAAACAGTGTAGGTTTTACAGAGCTTTAGATTAAGTTAATAGGAAATTAAGGATGGTTACCATACTATATCCTGTTATTTTCGGGATTGCTGTTTGTGCCCTCAAATCTAGTACAGGTAGAATGACTGGAACAGAATATAATACATCTAAGCAGAGTAGTGTGAGTAATGTGGGTTTTAAAACCTGGTGCACTATTAACAATATAGCGTATCAAGGCCATCTATGTTAGAGTTTCTAGTTATCCTTTTCTGCCTCATTTCTGCTATGCTATTTTTCTGCCTTTGTTTGTTTAGTTTTCTCTTTCATTCTACTTCATGACCCACTCATTGAGGCCTTTCTGCCACTGTTCCTAAAGTCCTGGGATTTTTTTCCTCTCTTTAGAATGTCCATCAGTATTCTCTGTAGGGTTGGTGGTCTCAAACTCACCCAGTTCCTCTTTGTCATGGAAGCATCTTGTTTCTCCATTAATTTCTAGTGACAGTTTTGCAGGGTACATCAATCTGGGCTGGAGGTTATTTTCTTTCAGGTCTTGGAATATTTTGCTTCAAGCTCTTCTTGATCTGATGGTCTGTGTTGAAAAGTTAGCCATGATTCTGATGGGCTTACCTTTATAGGTAATCTGTTTCTATTCTCTGACAGCTTTTAATATTCTGTTTTTATATTGAATTTCTGGTATCTTGATTATTAAATGTCTGGGTGTAGATCTGTTTTGGTTGTAGGTGGTGGGAGTTTTTTTATGCCTCATATAACCAAATGTCATTTTCTTTTCCCATGCTTGTGAAGTTTTCCTTAATTATTTCCATGAATAGCCTTTGTAATTTGCCTGTATGTATTCCTGCTTCTTTATTCACATTTCTTATTCTTAAATTGTAGATTCTCTTGTCATCTTCTAGCCTTTGTATTGTTACTGTCTGTTTCCTCATTATTTTTAAGAGATCTTTCCTTTCATCATCACACACTGCAAACTTGTCTTCAAGTTTTGATAGTCTATCCTTAGTTTCTTTTAAGGAGTTTTGCCAGCTTTCAATGGAGTTTTTAATTTCCTGGTAGTCTCTTTGTATCTGCTTCATGTATTCTATATTTTCTTTATATTCTTTATCTAATGTTTCTCTCCTTTTTTTGTGTGTTCCTCCCTTCTTCCATCTGTATTATCTTGAGAGATGCTTCCTGAGAGCATTTCTTTTATTACTCTACTCATATCCCACTTTACCTGATTTAATATTTCAGTTTTGAGCTTGTCTACAAGGTCCCGAAGATATCTCTTAATGTCCATTGAAGCCATGTCTGATGTGTGTTTGCCGCCCTCAGTCTCCCTTGTTTTTCCCTCTCCTGGATCAATACTCTCAGGGTTCTGGGCTGGGGGCCTCCTCGTGCCTCTCTCTCCTGTCATGGCCCTGGCTTCCTCCACACTGGTTACAGTGCAGGTCCCAGCCCCCTTCCCTGTAGGCCACGTTTCCTCTGAAGCACACTGGCAAGGGAACTGTGCCCTCTCCTGCCTGCTCTTTTCACTGAGGTATAAGTAGTGGCTGTGTTTGCCTGCCCCTCCTCACTGGGCCAGCCAAAGTTCAGGTGCCTTCACCTGGTTAGTGCTTGCTAGGGGCAGGGAATTGATTTGGGATGGCTCATTGGGCCCCGGCCAGGGGTGCAGCCCAGTCCAAGCAAATCCCACAAATCTGCTCTTGGGAAGGAGGAACCAACTGAAGTCACTGTCACTCCCAGTTCAGGCTCCTCCTGCCCGATTCCAACATGTCACCCATTTGGTCGTGCCCTTCCCATGGGGGGGGATCTCATTCCCAGTACTGACTGTGGATTAATGAATGTCTCTTCACCAGCTCCGCTCTCTGTTGAGCTCACCAACCCCCGACTTCAGTGCTGCTGTGCT
The DNA here is from genome assembly GCA_004027455.1 of Hydrochoerus hydrochaeris. Taxonomy (NCBI): domain Eukaryota; kingdom Metazoa; phylum Chordata; class Mammalia; order Rodentia; family Hydrochaeridae; genus Hydrochoerus; species Hydrochoerus hydrochaeris. The sequence goes on along the minus strand of PVLA01014490.1, from coordinate 24,285 downwards.
TCCTGTGAGTGGTGGCGGGAATGAGTTTGGGCAGCTCTGCCAGCCGGCACGGATTCAGGCCTTTGACAACTTGGTGGGTCACCTCTAATGAAAACATTGTGTCCCATAATTTTTAGCTGTTTCAGTTGTAGTCCTGAAGTATTTGATGAGCTCTTTTACATTTTAATTTCTTCTTGTGTCAAGAGGATCCATCTCCCTCTGTCTGGGCCTCTCCAGGGTGTTTTATTCTGGTGTATGAGTTGTTTCTCCTGGGAGGCTTTGTATTTTGTTGCTCACTGATCGGCCATCTTGTCTTCTTCTCAGGCTGGTCTTGAACTTGTAATGATCCTCCAGCCTCAGGGCCCTGAGTGCAGAGATTACAGACATGCAACATTAATTTTTTAAAATTATAGAGATATGGCACTATAGTTATCACTATTAAAAGCAGGAATCACTTAAACATTTTTATAACATTTTAAAATTTAGACCTTTAAGACATCTCAAATAACCTATTCAAGCAACAAGAGTAATATTTTATGGGACAATATATAATTATGTATGCCTATGTTTTCTTCTAGTATTACATACATGAAATGTTTATATGCAAAGCATTTAGGTGTTATAGACAAATGTATATCTTGATTGATAAATTCTTTGGTGCCTCCTTACAATTTGCACCTAAGGCAAGTGTCTCACTTGCTGTAAACTAATCTGTTCCTTGACAGCTGGGAAGCTGTCCAATGACTCAACTCCCTGGAGCCAACAGGAAGCACTTTTTCCAAGAGAGTTCTGGTACCGCATCTGGGTTTCTACCACAGGAAGTGACACTCCCAGTAGCAGGTTCTATTTCAACCTGCATCTCTGAGTGAGTCTGAAATGAAACTGAGCTTCTAGCCAATCTGCAGAATGAGAACTAAACCTTTCTTATTTTAACTCTCTTAGATCCAAGGGCTTCTTTCTTTCTTCTTTCTTTCTTTCTTTCTTTCTTTCTTTCTTTCTTTCTTTTTACTTAGGCTATAGAAATTGGTACTCAAAGTAGGATATAATCATAATATTTTGTTGCAATATTATGACATATACATTTTGGTTTTTGTTCACACTTTCTGGCTCACAGTGTTGCTAGAGCTTGTTATTTTTTAAATGACTAGGAAAACAAATATTTGTCTTTGTGCCTGTAGCTCTGAAAGCAGTTTCAGAACAGTTCAGAGTGACATGGGTGAATGACAGCCTTTGTCACAATGTTGGGACCTATTGGGCTCATAAACAGGCCCCTGGAAGCCAAATCTCTCTCTGATACTCTACTTTTTCTTCATCTGCTCTTTTTTCTCCTCAAAGTAAGCCATATCATAAAAGCTAGAGTTTATCTTACCAAGGCAACTCATAGGAACTAATCTTCACCTACCTTCATGTGTAAGACCCAAGCATAAAATAATTCCCTAAATTACCTTGTCTGATAGTAGCTCAAAACATCCTAGTTTCAGAAGACGTGTCCTGTCCCCTGAAGGAAGGAGTGTTGCACAGAGGCCAAGTATGATTTGAACAGACAAGCCTTGCTGAGCTTCCCCTTCAGTCCATTCACGTCAGATCACACCTTTTTCGTCCTATCACATTTCTCCATAGTCGTCCATGTTTTAGTTGAGCTGATGCAAGTAGGTCTCTGTAAAACTCCAGAAGGACAAGATTTGGAGTTTCCAGATGGATGAATATATGGAGAATCCTAGAGGACAGTACACCTGATGGGGAGGGAAGAGCTTTGCCTTCCACCATATCTCACCTTGTCCACTTTTCATCTGTATCTTTTGTAATATCTTTTATAATAAACTCAGTAAACATAAAAGTTTCCCTGGCTCATGTGAACTACTTAAGCAACTTAACTGAATCTGAGGAAAAGGTTGTGGGAACCCTAACATAACTGGCCAGTCAGATTTGTAATAGATCATCAAGAGGGACCAAGCCCTCAACTTGTAGTGTCTGATACACTCCAGGTTAATAGTGTAACAGCTCAACTGGCTTAGAGGACCCTTAGCTGGCATCTGCTGCAGAAGTAGTTAATTTCTTGATCTCGAGACAGATCCCTGCATATTTGGGGTCAAAGAATTATCCATGAATATAATAGGAGAAACTGAATTTGAGATTTTCTACTATGTACTTAATAACTAGATTAATCAAGATGTGGATAGCCAGGAAATTTCTATCACAGACTAGAAAGATTGTGAACCATTTTATGTAGTAGCAAAATGTGGTTTTTTAAATCTTTTTAGAAAAAGATCTTATACCTAATATACTTCTTGCCAAAGAGGAAGGCTCAGAAGATATTTTTTTGTGATGTGTGCTGATTACTATGCCTGTTTTTGGTCAAAAATATATATCCTTTAAATAATAGACACTCTTGGGGATGGGGATTTAGCTCAGTGGCATAAGCACCTGCCTGGCAAGCATGAGGTCATGAGTTTGATCCCTGGTATAAACAAAACAAAACAAAACACCTTAAGTAATAGCCACTCCCCCAAAATTACCAGTTTACATGTCAGGATGATGGACAGTAAAGTAAGTCTAATACTTGTATTGTTTGCAATCAGAAGCAGTAAAAGACAAAATAGAGAAAATCACAAAGAAAAAAGTATGGTTAAAAACTTGACATTCCAGCAAGAATTAATGATAAATGTCTGAATCAGCTTTTTGGTTGCTGGGCCAAAATACTGACATCTGTTACTTAAAGAAGGATTAAGGACAGGAAAAGAAGAAGTTAAATTATCATTATTTGCAGGTGACATGGTAATCTACATAAAAGACCCCAAAACTCCACCAAAAGACTTCTACATTTATTAACCAAATTCAAAGATATAATGGCCACTATATCTACTTGCATCAGCTCAACTAAATAGTAAACACTAAAAAATCAATAGCATTCCTGTACACAAACAACAAAGGCACTGAGGGCGAAATTAGAAAAACAATGTCTTTCACAATAGCTTCCAAATAAATGAAATACTTAGGAATCAATCTAACAAAGGAAGTAAAAGATCTATACATTAAAATTACAGTACTCTTAAAAAAAAAAGGAGATCGAAGAGTCGAAGAGGATATCAGAAAATGGAAAGAGATCCCTTGATCATGGGTAGGAAGAATCAGCCTAGTGAAAATGCCTTACTCCCAGAACTGTTATACATGTTTAATGAAGTTCCAATCAAAATACCATTAGCATACTTCACAGATCTAGAAAAAACTTTGCTAAAATTCATTTGGAACCAGAAGAGATTTACAATAGCAAAAACAATGCTAGGCAACAAAGGCAAGGCAGGGGTCATCAAATTCCTAACCTGAAATAATACTACAAAACTGGTGTGATAAAGACAGTATGATACTGACAAAAAAGAAAAAAAAACCACACCTGAGGATCAGTGGAATAGATTAGAGAACACAGAAACAGTTTCAAACACAGTCAGCCACTATATCTTTGATCAAGGTGCCAAACACCCTCACTTTAAGAAAAATAGCCTCTTAATAAATGGCCCTGAAAAACTGCCTTTCTACATGCCAAAGACTAAAATTAGACCCATATCTCTCACTAAGCACAAAATCAAATGGATCAGAGAAATAAATCAGAGATCTAAATATTAAAACATAAAGACTAAATCTGCTGGTACAGAGTAAAACTCTAATGGCATGGGAAATACTACAAAGAATCAATTGGGATTGCATCCTATTAAAAAGTTTTTGCACAGCAAAAGAAATTACCAATAGAGTGAAAAGACAACATTCATAGTGGAAAAAAATTATAGCCAGTTGTCCTTCAGGAAAAATGCTTATATCTGAAATAATTGAAATACATTGACCCCATCTCCAAAATTTAAAAGCCCAATCCAAAAATGGGCATCTGAGATAAATACTACTTCTCAGAGGAGGAAATACAAACAGCAAATAAAGACATGAAAAAATCTTCAACATCACTGGTCATTTGAAAGATGCAAATTGAGATTCCATCTCCAGAAAAAATGGCTATCATGAGGAAATCAAAATAACAAATGCTGGCAGGGTTGTGAGGGAAAAGAAATGCTTTTCCACTGTTGATAGAAGTGTAGGCTGGTGCAGTCACTATGGAAATCTCCCATAAATGTAGAATTAGAGGTGCCATTTGACCCAGCTATTCCCTTTCTTGGTATCTTCCCAGAAGAATTAAAAACATCATACCACAACAATACAAGTGCAGCCATGTTTATACCAGCACAGTTTGTTAGCTAAATCTTGGAAATAACTCAAATGCCCATTAACCAAGGAATGGATAAACAGATGGGTTTTATATATATATTATATAAAATGAAGTACTACTCAGCCATAAGGAACAAAGGAGACATTTCTAGGTAAGTGGGTGAATCTTGAGATCACACTCTTAAATGAAATACATTGAACAAACATGTAAATATTGCATTGTCTCTCTGATGTGAGAAACTGAAAGTATAAACACTGAAGTATATAGTAATTATTGTGAAATAGGAAGAAATTGTTCAAAAGAAAAGGGAACTAGGAGGGGTAGGGTGTGTAGGAAGAAGATAAAAGAAAGATAAACTGGAAACAAAGCTTTATAAATAAGGAGGGTAAAGGGAGGGGATGGGATTGGGGAAAAAAGAGGAATCAAAATATATCATATGCAGGTACAAATTCCCTATGATGAATATGATCATTATGTACACTGAAATTGTAGCAATAAACTTAATTTTAAAAAAGAAGGGTGGTTTAATTTGCATCACAGTTTCAGCAGTTCCCGTTTATGGTTTCATAGCTCCAAAACTGAAGCATCATGGAGGAAGGGTTTGTGCAGCGGAGCACAGGGAGTCAGCACCAGCAAGGGACATACCTTCCAAAGGTTCATCCCAAAACCTACCTACAGCTGGGCCACTCCCTAACAGCACATTCAGCTATAAACATCAGTGTATTAATCATCGGATGATTTTAGTACGCCCATGGTCTAGCATCCTCTCCTGGAGTCTCTTCGTCCAGTCAAGTTGACAAGTGCTTTTAACTGACATTATCGCACCCATCACTACTATACCTTAAAGCATAGATTTTTTAGGGTCTTTTTATTGTAAACTCCAAGGTTAATAATCACCATCTCTCAGCTCTTTAAAGATACTGTTGTCCCACGTCAGGCTTCTTTGGCTGTGATTGAGAATGGCAGCCAAAATATCTTTCCTTTTAGATAATTTTTCTTTTTATGTGTGCTTTCATGATCTCTTTGTTTTCATTGCTCTGAAATTTGATATTTAAATATTTATATTTATCTTTCTTTCTCTTTGTACCAATGAATTTATGCTCAGTCATCTCTTAAAATGATATGTCCTGTCTATTTTCTGTTTTCATCTCCTAGAATTTCAATTGGATATATGTTAGGTCTTATTCTATGTTTTAGATTTTTGAGCACTATTTTATATTCTTTTTGTTTAATACTTTTAGGCCTCTGTATAGTTGTATATAAATGCATACTTTTCTAGCATTATGAAACAATGTGCATTAAAACTTTTGGATGAGATGATTTTTATCATTGAAACAAAAATTTCCATGAACCTTGAGAGTCTCATTTTAAGTGAAATAAAGTAGAAACACAAGCTAGATTAAATACTCTCAATTATTTTAACTACTTCTAATATATCATAAAATACATATTTTGATTCTCCATATTTTATAATATACAACCTAATTGCTCAAAAATTCAGGAGCTATTATTTAGTGTCTAGTAGTCTTCAAATAATAAAGTATGAATCATAACAATTGCTGCCCTTATTCTAGTCCATATATGCATAAATACATCCTGAAATTAAATTAACTGCCATATACTTTTTATTTTTTAGTAGCCACAGTTGGGAATAATTGGTAGCCAAGTTACAACTATTCCTCACTTTCAAGTTATTTTTATATTGAGCTTGTGATCTACTAAATATTTAATTTTTTGTACTTATTGTATTTAATCTCATCACTCATGTACTAGTAAATTCTTTAGACTCAAGTATATGGTGTCTTTCTATATGTTAGATTTCAATTTCTTGTATTTATTCTTGGTTCAAACCCATAATGTTTGCAGATTTGGACATCCAGTGAGTCACTGTTTCAATGCCTGACCTGTCAAATTGATATATCACCACCTATTTCTACCCAAATTATTGATAGAACCTTAAATGACACTTATGGTCACACCTTTAGAGGTTTCACAGTGGCGCTGACATGACTTTTTGGGGGTTGTTATTTATATAGATACTGAGCTTCCAGGACTTTTCCACTGAACTCTAGGGAGCTAGGTAGATTGTATGTCATAGAGATGCTCTTTATAAGTTCAGTCCATTTATCTTTGTGCTGTCTGATGCTTTTTTCAAAACATTCTTTTATCATATAAATTGAAAAACAGAAAAATTGAGTTATCAATGTTAGAGAATAGAAGTTGTATAGAAATTTCAGTCTACTTCTGAGGAACTGGCTCTTTCCACGTGTTCTTTCAGGATTACTTTTTCCAGAACATCTCAATTCTTTCCCTTCTACTGCCCAGATACATGGAGAAATTACAGAGGAACATGATTCTTAAGCCTGGCAACACATCAGAATTGTCTGTAGAAGATTTTTAAATTGGCCAAAGACTAGAATCCACTCTAAGTACTTTTGAAACATTAGGATTGCATTGGGATAAAGAATCAGTATTTTTGAAAAGATCTTCAATTAACTCTGATTGAACTACTTCAGGTGCAAGAGCACTGGGAACAAAATCATACAAAATACCAACAAGGTGAAAAAATTTGAGGTTAGACTTCTGATTAGAATAGAGACAGCTTTTTAGGTTAGACCAATCAAAAATTTAGATTTGCAATAAAAAATTTAGAATAGTTGTACCATGATTACTGCAGTCTCTCCCCTTATCTACAATGCATACATTTCCAGGTCCCTAGTAGATGACTAAAGCCACAGTTACCAAGCTGTACATACTATATTTTTCCTATATGTACATAACTGTGCTTAAAATTATAAATCAGGCATGCAGGAAATTAACAATGAGAATAACACAATAAAACAATTATAAATATACAGTAAAAAAGTTACATGTGTCTTTATCAAAAAATATATTATTGTAATACACTCACTTCCCTTAACATGGTAGATGACACAACACCTGTGGTATAAAGCAAAGTGAGGTGTATGAAGTAGGCGTTGTGATGTAGTGTAGCTACTAGTACAAAAGGGGTGTTTGAACACAAACACATTGATACTGTGACAATCTGATGACCAGGCTGCTTACTGAGTGACTAATGGATGGGTGGCATATATAGCAGCGATATGATAGACAAACAGATGATTGACTTCCCCAGAAGACAGCAGGAATAGCATGAGATCTCATCATGCTACTCAAATCAACACACAATTTGAAACTTGTTAATTATGTATTTCTGGAATGGCCACTTTTGCCTGAGGTTGACTGCAGATAACTAAAACCACACAAAGTCAAATCTCTGTGGGGAAACTACTATAAAGGGTCATTGGTATCAGCATGTTACCTCTTTGGTATATATTTTTTTTCTTTTTCAGTCCCATTTTAGACAAATTTAACAAAATTCTGAAATTAGTTTCATTAGCACTTTGGGATATCATGGCCTCCTTCCAACCTTTAAGACACATGCTATTTTCATAATTATCACTCTGACATATTGTTATCTTTTCAATCAATAATATATCAAAAACCCTCACCTTATTACTACCTAATGTTCATGAATACAATTTTAATATTTTATATATCTCAAAAAACTGGTTATTCATAATCACCTAGTATTAACATTGTTCATATTACTCTGTATAGTTGTATATAAATGCATAGTTTCCTATCATTATGAAACATTGTGCATTGAAACTTTTGAATGAGATGATTTTTATCATTGAAAAAAATTTTTACATGAACCTTGAGACTCTCACTTTAAGTGAAATGAGGTAGAAACACAAGCTTGTATATCACGTGGTTTCTCTTGTATGAAAAACCCAGAATAAACATAAGGAGCAAAGTAAAACAGAGAATAGGAAATCAGGAGATAGTTTGCTCTCAAAGGGAAAGGGGATCAAGACAAGGAGTAAGTGAGGAAAGGAAGGGATGAGGGATGAAAGAAGGGAGCTGGGAAGTGTTATATGTGTGGACCAACTCCACACAAAAATGGCAAACATTACCTACTACAAACATGTACAAAAAAAAGAGGAGATCATGAGATGGTTGGAGGAGGAAAGGAGATAGGAGAAGGGAATGGTATGAAAAGAGGAATTGAGATGTGTGATGTACATGTACCAACTTCCCACAAGGAATGTAAACATTGTGTACTACACACATATACTAACAAGCTAAAAATTTTTAAAAATTGCTTATAACAGACTTCCAGGAATAGTATTTATGGGCCAAAACAGAAATATTTTTTCCAGTTCTTATAATTACTTTCCTAAAGTCTTAGGGCCAAGATACAATGCCGCCAGAAAGGTATGAATGTACCAACTGTACAAGAAGGCACCGTTTCAGATTTTATTCAGATCTTTTCACAAAATGATCTTCTGGAGCTTTTTAAAAAACTAACAAACCATTATACTTTGCTTCTTTTTTTTTTCAGTAGTTGTATTAATTTCATTGAGTCAAGTAGTACACTTTCTACTTGTAAGGTACAAATGTCTAACTTATTCATACAGAAAAATGGAGGTCAACTAGAATGACCAAGCTTTTTTATTCAGCATTTGCTGTTGAAAAAGGAAGGAACGGAGGGAGGGAGGGAGAAAGGGAGGAAGGCAGAACAGCTCAAGAGCTCCTGACAGCAAGTACTAGCAGTTTTATGCCCATGAGCATGTGGAACAGTTTTGTTGATATTCTGTTCAAGTGTATACATATTCTCATTCTAGGACCCAGGGTAAAGACTTTCCTTCTCAAGCACCTGTCATTTCATGAAAGAGGGAAGAACTTCAAGGGACCAAGCCCCCTCCAAAAAAAAGCTTCAATTTAGGATTGACATATGGTCACTCTGCTTGTGGGTTTTTTTTTTTTTTTTTTTTTTTTTGCCAAGCAAATTGCAAGTCAAGACCTAATTGTGAGCTCTCTGGATAAGGAAGTACCTCAAAATGTATGGATGTGGATATGGAGACACAAGAACCCTCAAGTGAGGGGAGAAAATAGTTAAGGATGGTCTAAAATTTTCTTTGTTTACATGGTGCTCAATCCTCCTATATGTGCCCATCATAGAATTCAAAGCATGTTATTGGTATAGTGTAGTGTTAAATTTATCTCCTCTCATAGATGCAAAGCTCCTCAATGGTAGAGAGACAGCTTTACTCACCTCTACGCACCTTAGGTAAAGGTAGTGTGTTAATGTTTTCTAAAATTACTAGACTCCCTAATGTGCCTTTTTAATGTTGGAAAGGATTACTACTCAAATTTATTTTTAAATTCACTTCAGGAGAAAGAGAAGACTTCTCACTTATATTAGGTAACAGCACAAGGAACACATCACCAGCAGTCTCATTTAGCTGCACACTTTTAGTTCAATAGAAGCGCCCTCTTCAAGGTGGGCTCTGCTGGGAAGGAAGATACATGTGTATCAGGCTGCCTTTTCTATGCTCAGGGGGAAAAATTAAAAGGTTGAAAAAGACAGGAAATTTTCTACTGAAAAATTATTTTTAAAAGATTTAGATTCTTGGTGTAAAGCCTGAGGTATACATTGTCACCTATGAAAATATGACTGGCTATAGTTGCAAGTTTAGAAGGGGCAAAAATGTTAAAAAGTAACACAAATTGAAAAAGGAGCCCTTACAGTTAGGGCCAGTTCATACATTAGGCACAGAAAGAATAGTGTCTAAGATTCATGTACTCTCAGCAGCCATAAAAATGGAAACAATTGTAATATATTTTAAAATCTGAAGACAGGATTTTAATATATATTCTAGCTGATCTCAGACTCCTGTCCTCCTAATTGCTGGCATTATTTAATTCTAAATGCTACAACTGTAGAAATTCTCTGTACCTTAAAAGTATCAGTCCATTTATTACAATTGTGGGATTTAGGTGTTGCAAGTATATTCTCCTAGTTTGTGGTTTACTTTTTCATGATTTACAATAAGTTTTTTTATTAATATAAGTTTATTGGTGCATTTTAGGTATACATAATGATCACATTCATCATAGTGAATTTGTATCTGTATGCATGGAAGTTTTCAATTATGAAGTTTAATAGATCAGAATTTTTTCCTTGCCTATGTCCAGTCTAACCATTTTGTATTCATTATTGAATCACAAAGATATTCTCTTACGTTTACTTCAGAAAGCTTTATGGTTTTTAGCACTTATATTTAGATCTATTCCAAATTAATTTGTATATTGTGACGCAAGGGTCAAAACTTACCTTTTTATGCATGGCTATCCATTTGCATTAACATCATATTGAAAAAGATTTTTCTTTCTCCATTCAATTTTAACTGAGATACTTGTATCGAGAGTCCAGTGATAAACACAAGTCAACTTTTGGGCACTTTAATTTGTCCCTTTGATCTATTTGGTAATTCTTATGCAGTTACCAAATTTTTCTGATTATTGCAGGTTTACATGACGTCTTATACTCAGATAATATTAGTCATCTGGTGTTTTCAAAATTGCTTGAGATAGTCTATATCCTTTGAACTATAAAAATTAGCCTATGAGTTTCTACATAGAATCTACTTGATTTCAGATTTAGATTGCATTGAATAGCCTCTAATATACAAACATCATATTTTTTAATTTAATCAATTTTTTGTAGCATTCAGTGTAGAAGTTTTGTATGATTTATATTAAATTTATTCCTAAGTTTTAAGTCTTAAGTACTAATTCAAATCATGAAAATAGTTATGCTTAACAATGTAAAAGAAAACAAGGGAAGAAGGTTCTTACACAGAGTCATTAAGATAAGAATATAAAATACTTTTTATGCAAAACGAAGGTTCTTATACAGAATATGCTGAATTAGTCTGAAAGTTCCTCCCCTACTTTTGGACTAGACATTGAGGACACTAGAAATACAAAATAACCAATTTCCTTTGAATTCATTTTCTTTGAAAGTAGAGGGTAACTGAGTTTTTCCTGTTCTCCACTTATTCATGTAAGAGCAAGACAAAAAACATAATTTAGACTTCCTTTTGAAATCCCCACCGGGTGCTACTAGGTATTTCTTTCTTCTTATTTCCAATAAAAGCTTCCCTAACTTTTTCCTTTTATCCTCAATTTAATTCTTTAACTTTGTAAGATTACCAGCCTTGGTTTCCATAAAATTAACTGTAAAAAGAAGTGGGGAACTATCTGGAACACACATGCTCAGTCAATGCTTGGAGCAGGGAAATACTGAGGAGTCTGTAAGCCAGAGGTTTTTGTGGACGTCTCTCAGGAAGGTTTCCCAGTGGGAGTTCAAATTGGTGGGTTTACAGTGCAGGAATTCAATGGTTTAGCCTGTGGCAGAGCTGTGGCCACTGTGGCGTATCTGCACAGTGTGTGTGTGTGGGGGGGTGTAAGGGTTTACTGGGTGAGTCAGGTGCTATGTGAGGCAGGTTTCTATACCTATCACACTGAAGGTCTCAGAGGAAGTGGAAAACTACAAACCATGGCAAAAGTGACTAAGCCCTGGTTCTAACATGGAAAAGTTCAGTGTGTGTTCAAAATGGATGCTGATGTAAAATAAAATTACATGTACTACAGTACAATATTAATGATTCCAAGTGGGACAGGCTACAATGAGTCCAGAAACCCTCAAAATCGTATGTATAATGTGTGCGTAATTTGATCTTACTAGGAAGAAAATCATGGCTTTTAACTATCCTTATAACCCCCAAAAGAATCATCTGATGCAAATGAATTTGTTAATTGTAAATACATTAGACTCCAAATATAATTTAAATTTGTTTAACTCATTAACAATGAAAATACTTAATATCATCAATTAAAATGAGTTGTCTTTAATGTCAATAAATAATATATTATATCTACTTACTTATATTATTACCACAAATTATCTATCTATATGGTAATTTTATTTACAGGGGTTTATAATTTGCAAGTAATTTTTAATGTATTTTCTATTTAATACAACGTATGAGTCAGATAGTGAGTTCATGGTACTTTTTTAATTTTATTTTTATTTTACAGAGAATGAAACAAAAGAGGACAGAACAACACAGATCAGAACAGAATGATGTAAGCAACAAAGCACTTCACAACAAGACAACTGGATGTCAACAGTAGCTACAATAATATCTCTTTCTTTGAAATAGTTGAGCATAGCTTAACAAACAATAATATCAAACATAACAAAATAGAATAAAAGCATTCAAGAGAATGAAATTATTACAAGGCATTCTGAAACAAATAACAGAAAATGAACAATGGCTAATATAATATCTCATTTTCCATAAAAAATTTGCTTATATTATTACCCATATTAAAATCCAGTATGACACAACATGATAGAACCAATGGTAATAGAAGAACAAAAGCGGAGATTGCAAGATGGCCAACTGAGTGGCGGCACGATAAGAGAACCTCTCTGAGGAAAAAAAAAATAAAAACAACTCAGACACTGGAATCTGTCAACATGGAGAAAGCCAGACAAAAGGAGAGGAATTCTCACGACCCAGGAAGAAACTGAGGAAAAAGAAAAAGAAAAAGAAAAAAGAAAGAAGAAAAAGAAGCATAGACAGAGGGCTAGAGCTGGGCAAGCCCCAATCGCTGTACTGGCACGTCTTAAAGTCAGGTGACTCATGATCAAGCTGAGATCACGGCCCTGCCGAGAGCGGGGGTTGGTGAACTCTAGACCCTTGATTGGGGGAGGCCCTGAGACGGGGAATGGAAATGGCCAGTCGAGCTGCACGAACTTTGGTGAGTGATGGGAACTGGGTTCCCCAGGCTGAGAGGACTGGCTGGGTGACATTTTGGAGTTGGGCAGGGCTGGCTTGAATCAAAACCCGAGGCAGCATCGGCTGATGACTCCTAGTCCAAAGCAGATGGTGCCATCTGCTTGGGCAGGGCCACGCCCCTGGTTGAAACCCAATAGCCAGGGACGAGGCTTTTCTGGGCCAGTGGCATCCCCAGGGAACACACAAACTTGTTGAAGCATAAACTGGTTGACTGGCATAGGGGGAGGAGCCAGCTCTCAGCATGCAACTCACAGATTTGCAGCAGACTGGGGGGGGGCAGTACTTCCCTAGCAAGTGTGCTGCAGAAAAAACTGTAAGCAATATGAAAGGCCCAGAGACCTCCACCACCCACCTGTCTGAAGGGGACTGAAAACATGACAAGACAGAGAAAGAGCAAAACGTCCCCATCTGGGGAACCAGGGAAAGTGAGTCCAGCAGAGGTAAATGCAGAGGAGGTTGAGAGCAGCAAACCTGTAATGTCAGAGACAGCCTCATTGGAAATAAAGAAATACATCTGAGACCTCATTGTCAAATTTAAATCTGAAATTCTAACTCAGGTGAAGCAAGATATAAGAAGATTAATAAAAGAAGTCCTGGGTAATCCTCAAGTAGACACAAATGAAAGAATAGAGGAACCCGGAGAAAGGAGAGAAGCCTTTGATGAAGAATATAAACAAAATCTAGAATATATGAAACAGATCCAAAGAGAATATCAGGAAATTACAAACTCCATTGAAAGCTGGCAAAACCTTTTAACAGAAACTAAAGACAAACTTTCAAAACTTGAAGATAGATTTGCAACATATGATTGTGAAAGGAAATATCTCTTAAAAATAACAAGGAACCAGGAAGCAATGATACAAAGGCTAGAAGATGACAAGAGGATTTATAACCTAAGAATAAAATATGTGAATGAAGGTGTAGCAACAAATACAAATGAAATAAAAAGTCTATTCACAGAAATAATTAAGGAAAACTTCCCAAACATAGGTAATGGAAGTGAAGTTCAGATAAATGAAGCATATAGAACTCCAGCCAGCTACAACCTAAACACATCTACACCCAGACATATAACATTCAGGATCCCAGAAATCCATCACAAGAACAGAATATTAAAAGCAGTCAGAGAAAAGAAACAGATTACCTATAAAGGAAAACTCATCAAAATCACAGCAGACTTCTCAATGCAAACCATCAAATCAAAAAGAGCTTGGAGTGAAATCTTCCAAGCCCTGAAAGAAAATAACCTCCAACCCAGAATGATGTACCCTGCAAAACTGTCTCTCAAAATTAATGGAGAGACAAGATATTTCCATGACAAAAAGGAACTGGGGGAGTTTGTGACCACCAGTCCAAACCTGCAACGAATACTGAAGGACATTCTAGAGAGAGAGAAGAAAATCACCAGGGTTCCAGCAATAATGGCAGAAAGGCCTCAAAGAAAGAGACAGACAGTGGAATGAAGGAGAAAAGTAAGCAAATAACAACAGAAAAATAGCATGGCAGAGATAAGACAGAGAGATTGGTTATATCACTGTTTTATCTTGACTGATTTTATTTCAATCTGGTATGCTTGAGAGTGTCGAGTCTGAGAGTAGGGGCAATTACTCTGAAGATGACAGGATTCAATAGGATCCCATTCTGGTTTGATTGTTAACTGCCTTTGAAGTCCTATAATGTCTCCAATGTTTAGATTTTATTAATAGTGTAAAGCAATGCTAAGTTTATATTATATTTGACGATATAGACAATTTTATTGAAAATAACAAGAGACATCATAGTGACTACCGTAGATCACCTAGTGATATGTTTTTGTATGTTCTTTTCATTTTGTGTTTCTCTAGGAATTTGTATTGCTGACTTGTTTTGATTTGTTTCTCCCTCTAATACAGAAAGGTTAGGTATATGTGTAGAGACTTATACATGTGTAGAACTTCTAAGTAGTTTACAAGAATGGATTATAGTTATTGTAAAGAAAAAAAAAGGAAAAGAGAGTATTCTAAAGGTTATAGCCACATGTATGTTTGAGTGCATGGAATTAATAACCATGTTGCTAACGTTTTAGTTGGATGGGTGAGCAAAACTGACTGCAGTCTCACTGTTTGGATGTCCACTTTGTGGACTTTACTTTTGTAACTTGAACAACTGCATATAAGCAGAAAGTATGTAATTATCAACTAGTGATTTTTTACTGGTTACTATTTTTGTTTTGTTTTGTTTTTGAGATTTTGTATTGTTTCTACCCTCTTTCTGTTTCAAAATTTTTTCTTTAAATAAAAAAAATTTTTAAAAAAACCAAGAGGAGGAAAAAAAAGTGCTCTAAAAGAGATACCTGTATGTATACTTAAGTGTGTAGGATTGATAACCATGTTACTAAGTTTTTGTTGGATCGGTGAACAGAACTGTTCGCAGCTTCACTGTTTGAATGTCCACTTTGAATGCTTTTAATTTTGTAACTTGAACAACTATATCCAAGAAGACAATATGTAATGTATCAACTAGTGATTTCTTACCGTTTTTTTTAAATTCTGTATTGTTTTTACCCTTTTTTCTGTTTTGCTTACCCCCCTCTTTAAATAAAATTAAAAAAAAAACAAAAGCATGGTAGGATTTCAAAGCCAGATGACATTAAATCAGCAATGGATGACATAGTGTCTTGTTTTCTTCAAAATAGGTGTTCATACCATCATACATAATAAGGACAAATAAGACAGAATAAAACCATTCTAACCAATGAATGAAAAAATTGCAAGACTTCAAAGCAATATAATGGGGATCCATTATTACCATAGAATTTTATGTACTTTTACCTTTTCTTATACTAGGGAGACTATGCATTGTTCATACATGTGAGTTTGATTTATTTTGCTTATGAGTATGGTCTCAAGTGGCATCCATTTATTTGTAAATATCTCAGTGTGATCATTCTTTATAGCTGAGTAGTACTCCATTGTATAAAAGTGCCACAATTTTTTAATCCATTTCTCAGTTGATGGGCACTTAGGTTGTTTCCAAGATCTGGCAATGACATATTGTGCCACTATAAACATGGGTG
The DNA here is from genome assembly GCA_004027455.1 of Hydrochoerus hydrochaeris. Classification (NCBI taxonomy): domain Eukaryota; kingdom Metazoa; phylum Chordata; class Mammalia; order Rodentia; family Hydrochaeridae; genus Hydrochoerus; species Hydrochoerus hydrochaeris. The sequence continues at coordinate 8,321 of PVLA01014490.1, read as the reverse complement.
CACATACATCACTGTGGTATGATGTTTTCAGTTCTTCTGGGAATTTGCCTAGGAGTAGAATAGCTGGGTCAAGCATGACTTCCACTACCAGCTTTTTGAGGAATCTCCAGATTGACCTCCTGAGTGGTTGCACCCGTCTACCCTCCCACCAGCAGTGCAGAAGAGTTCCTTTTTCCCCACAGCCTCTCCAGCATTTGTTGTTGGTAGTTTTGTTGATCCTGGCCATTCTTTCTGGAGTGAGATGGAATCTCAATGTGGTTTTAATTTGCATTTCTCTAATGACTAATGATGATGGACATTTTCTCATGTATTTATTTGCCATTTGTATTTCTTCATCTGAGAACTGTGTATTCATCTCAGATGCCCATTTTTGGATTGGGTCTTTGAATTTCAGGGGTTGGTTTTTTAAAATTCTTTATAAGTTCTAGACAGAAGTCCTTTGTCTGAGGGACAGTTCACTAAGATTTTTTTTCCATTTGTGGGTTTTCTTTTCACTCTGCTGGAGATTTCTTTTGACATGCAGAAACTTTAATAAGATGTGATCCCAGTTATTGATTCTGGGAAGTATTTCCTGTGCAGTTTGGTTCTTGTTCATGAATTCTCTACCTACCCTTATGTCTTCAAGATTTTTACCTACTTTGTCTTCCAACAGATTTACTGTTTCTGTTTTAATATTTAGATCTTTGATACATTTGGATTTTAGTTTAGTACATGGTGATAGGCATGGGTCTAATTTTAGTTTTTGGCATATGGATAGCCAATTTTTCCAGCACCATTTATTAAAGAGACTGTTGTTCTTCCAGTGAACATGCTTGGCCCCTTTTTCAAAGATAAGGTGGTTGAGTGTGTTTGTAGTTGTATCTTCTAGTCTATCCCATTGATCTTCAGGTCTGATTTTATTGCAATACCATGTTGATTTTATTACAGTAGCTTTGTAGTATAACTTCAAGTCAGGGATTGTGATGCCTCCTGCCTTGGCTTTGCTGCTTAGAATTGCCTTTGCTATTCTAGGTCTCTTCTGGTTCCAGATGAATTTTAGGAGTGATTTTCTATAGATGTATGAGGTATGTTAGTGGTATTTTCATTGGGATTATATTGAATGTGTATAACAATTTTGGGAGAATGGCCATTTTTACAATATTTATTCTTCCTATCCATGAACAAGGGATGTCTTTCCATTTTCTGAGGTCCTCTTTGATTTCTTTTTCCAGGGTATTATAATTTTTCCTGTACAACTCTTTTATTTCTTTAATTAGATTAATTCCTAAGTATTTCATTTTTTGGATGCTAGTGTGAAGGGTGTGGCTTCTCTTATTTCTCTCTCGGTGATTTTGTTGTTAGTGTATAAGAATGCTATTGATTTTTGAGTATTAACTTTGTATCCAGCTACATTGCTGAATTTATTTATTATATCTAGGAGTCTTTCAATGGAGGTTTTGGGGTCTTCTATGTAAGGTATCATGTCATCTGCAAATAAGGATAATTTAACTTGTTCTTTTCCTGTCTTTACTCCTTTTATTTTTCTCTCTTGTCTAATTTCTCTGGCTAGTATTTACAGTACTGTATTGAATAGGAGTGGTGATAATGGACATCCTTGTCTTGTGCCTGATTTAAAGGTAAAGGCTTTCAGTTTGGGGTCATTTAATATGACAATGGCTGTTGGTTTGTTGTAGATGACCTTTTTCATATTGAGATAGAGACCATCTATTCCAATTCTCTGTAAGGTTCTTATCATGAATGGGTGTTGGATCTTACCAAAAGCTTTTTCTGCATCTATAGAAATGATCATGTGATTCTTGCTTTTGGCTCTATTGATATGGTGGATTACATTTATTGGTTTATGTATGTTGAACCATCCCTGCATGCCTTGGAGGAATCCCACTTGATCATAGTGAATAATCTTGATGATTTGCTGCATCCTGTTTGCCAATATTTTATTGAGAATTTTTGCTTCTATGTTCATTAGGGAGGTTGGCCTGTAGTTCTCTGTTTTGATTGGGTCTTTCTCAGGTTTTGGTACTAGAGTGATATTTGCTTCCAGGAATGACTTAGTGAGAATTGCTTCCCTTTCAATTTCATTGAAGAGTTTGAGGAGTGTTGGCATTAAGTCTTCTTTGTATTTCTTGTAGAATTCCTCAGTGAATCCATCTGGGCCTGGGCTCTTCTTTGTTGGTAGGGACTTGATTACATTTTCAATTTCATTAATAGAAATTGGGTTATTCAGCAGTTTTATATCTTCTTGACCCAGCTTTGGTGGTTTCTATGTTTCTAGGAATCTGTCCATGTCTTCTGTGTTATCGAACCTATGAGAGTAAAGGTTTTCGAAATAGTTGTTGATGATCTTCTGTATTTCCACAGAGTGTGTAGTGATTTCTTCTTTTTCATTCTGTATTGCATGAATTTGAGTCTTTTGTTTCCTTTTTTAAATTAGGTTGACTAGGGGCTTGTCAATTTTATTTATTCTTTCAAAGAACCAACTCTTTGATTCATTGATTCTTTGAATTGCTTTCTTAGTCTCTATTGCATTAATTTCTGCTCTGATCGTTATAATTTCCTCCCTTCTTTTGTCTTTGGGCTTGACTTAGCTCTTCTTTTTCTAGATGTTTCAGGTGTAATATCAGATTGCTTATTTGTGTTCATTCTGTTTTCCTAACGTGGGAACTCAGTGCAATAAACTTTCCTCTGAGGACTACTTTCATTACATCTCACAGGTTCCAGTAAGTTCTATTTTTATTTTCATTTGCTTGTAGATATTGTTTAATTTCTTCTTAAATTTCCTCTGTGACCCACTGATTGGTCAAGAGTGTATTATTTAATTTTCATGTGTTTGTGTGATTTTTGCAGTTACTTTTATCATTAATTTCCAGTTTCATGGAACTATGATCTGATAACATGTATGGGATATTTTCAATTCTTTTGCATTTACTTAAATATGTTCTGTGGATTAGTATATGGTCTATTTTAGAGAATGTCCCATGTACTGCTGAGAAGAATGTATATTCTGATGTTGTTGGATGGAACATGTTCTGTGGATTAGTATATGGTCTATTCGAGAGAATGTCCCATGTGCTGCTGAGAAGAATGTATATTCTGATGTTGTTGGATGGAACACTCTGTAGACATCTATGAAGTCCATTTGTTCTTAGGTGTGATTCAGTTCTGTTATTTCTTTGCTGATTTTCTGTCTAGTTGATCTGTCCCTTTGTGTCAATGGCGTGTTATGGACCCCTGTTAGAATTGTGTTATTGCTTATTTGATTTTTCATTTCTGTTAATACTTGCTTTGTATAGCTTGTCTGGAATTTGGTACATATATATTTAAGATTGTTGTCTCTTTCTCTTGAGGTTTTCCCCTAACTAGTATGTAGTGACTTTATCTCTTTGGACCTTTCTTGGTTTGAGGTTCACATTGTCTGCAAACAGAATAGCTATGCTCGTGCTTTTTTTTTGAGTTCCTATTGCATGAGGTATTGTTTTCCATCCTTTGACTTTCAGTCTATGAGTTTCCTTTTGGGTTAGATGGCTTTCTTGTAGACAATGTATCATCGGACATTATTTCTTGATCCATTCTGCCAATCTGTTTCTTTTAGCTGGTGGATTGAGGCCGTTTACATTAATGGTTTTAATTGTTATATATTTGTTTATTGTTGACATGTTATCTTTCTGCTGTTGTATCTTTATCTTTCCTTTCTGTTTAATTGTCTGTCTTACTTAGCGGTTTTTTTCCATGTGTATCTAGAATGTCTTTCAGTAATCTTTGCAGGGTTGGTTTGGTGATCATGAAGTTCTTCAGCTGTTCTTTATCATGGAAGTATCTTCTTTAACCATCCATTTTGAAGGAAAGTTTTGCAGGGTACAGCAGTCTGGGTTGGAAGTCATTTTCCTTTAGGATCTGAAATATTTCACTCTATGCTTTTCTTGACTTCATTGTTTGTGTTGAGAAGTCTGCTGTGATTCTGATAGGTTTTCCTTTATAGGTGATCTGTCTTTTCTCTCTAACAGCTTTTAATATTCTGTTCTTATGTTGTATTTTTGGGATGGTGATTATTATATATCTGGGTGTAGTTTTATTTTGGTTATGGCTGTTTAGATTTCTATATGCTTCACTGATCTGAATGTCAGTTTCCATTCTCGTGTTTGGGAAATTTTCAGCTATTACTTCTTTAAATAGCCTCTTAATATTTGTGTTGTCCCTTCTCTTTCATTTACCCCTATTAATCTTATGTTGTTTTTGTTTGCATCATCTTGCAACTGTTGAATTGTTATTTCCTGATTCCTTGTTATTTTTAAAAGATCTTTCCTTTACTGTTCACTAGCTGCAATCTTATCTTCGAGGTCTGAAATTCTATCTTTACTTTCATTGAGGTGGTTTTCGCAGTTTACAATGGAATTTTTGATTTCCTGTATATCTCTTTGAATCTGCTTCATGCATTCTGTTTGTTTCTTACACTGTTCATTCAGGGATTCTATCTGTTTGCTTTGTTCCTCTAATATTTTAGCTGTGTCTTCTTTAGATGCATTCGCTATTTCTTTCACTACTTTTATCATTTCTTCTTTTACCTGGGACGTTATTTGTAATTTGATTTCCTTTATAGCTTCCCATACTTGCTTCTTTATTTCAGTAGATATCATTTCAGGTACTTCAGGTGTATGACGAGTATTTGCTTCTCTGTATGTGGCTCCCAGGCTTTCTTGGGATGGGCTGGAGGTTTGAGATTATATTTTGGTCTTTCACTTTGTCCTTTTTTCCTATAGTTCTGTGTTTCAAGAAATGTTCCAAAACTTTCCCTGAGCATGTTGAGAATCACCTCCTGCACCTTCAGCTCCTGGGACTCACGGGTCTTGGCTCCCCTGGTTGAATGAAGGTTGCTGGGCATGGCCCACTCAAGCCTGTGAAGCCTTTCAAGGCTCGTCCAGTGTCCTAGGGGGCTGGGTGGGCACCCAAGCACCAAGAGTGATGTCCCAAACTCTCCTGGGCCAGAGCCTGGGAGCTGGAACTCAGCTTGCCACTGCACAGGCTCACCTCTGCTCTGGGAACCTGCTTGTTCCCCTGTTTGAACAAAGGTCACTGGGCATGGTCCACTGAAGCCCGTGAAACCTCTGCAGGCTAGCCCAGTGTCCTAGGGGGCTGGGTGGGCACCCCAGCACTGGGAGTGATGTCCCAAACTCCCCCAAGCTAAGGCCAGTGAGCTGGGACTTATGTCCTTGCCCCCTTGCGAGGTGGAACTCTGCTCGCAGCGGAGCGGGCTTACGTGCCCTAGCAGCTGGCTTGTTCCCCTGGTTGAATAAAGGTCACTGGGTGTGGTCCACTCAAGCCCAAGAAACCTCTGCAGGCTAATCCAGTGTCCTAGGGGGCTGGGCAGGCACCCCAGTGATGTCACAAACTCCCCGGAGCCAAGGCCAGGGAGTTGGAACTCCCTCGCAGTCCTGCAGGCCTAAGTCCCCTCTCGTAGCTGGCTTGTTCCCCTGGTTGAATCTCACTGTAGTTTTAATAATAAGAAAACTGATTTGATGTTATGCTGACTCGTTTTGCTGGTAACTATTTAAGACTCAACTTCAGGTTTATCAACAGCAAAACAATCAATATTCAATACTAATGTGATTTGGTTTTTTAAACCTATTCTTGCATTTTAAAATTTTAACCTATTAATTTCACATTTTTATTGAAGGTTAGCGGGGAAGCAAAAACTATAAGTTTCAGGTGTCCAATCTGACAAAATTTGGCATATATATATATATATATATATCATACTTAATAAACTAAAAAAATCCCAAATGATTACTGAAGCTCTTAGTGGGTCCTTTCATCCTTATTGCTTCATGATTTTTACTGCTCATCTCCAGGCAAACATTGACCTGCTTTCTGTGACTAAAGATTTGTTTGTATTTCCTAGAGTTTTATACATGAGATTACACAATGTGCAATTTTTTATGTGCCTTCTACTCTTATTCAGTATTATTAATTTAAAATTCATCAGTCTATTGATTTTGTGAAACTATTTCACTCTTTTTTTGCTATTGTTCAGTTGACTGAATATATATCAAATGGCTTATTCATTCTCTTATTGATGAACATTGGTTCCCAGGGATTGGATATTGTAAATAAAAGTGTTACAAACATTTATGTGCAAGTCTTTGGATGCAACTATGTTTTCATTCTTCTTGAATAAATATTTAGGACTGGGTCCTACCATAGCTGTGTAATCAGCCTTTGTAATTATAGTCATTCTAATAAGTGGCATCTCTTTGCGGTTTGGACTTTTCTAATGAATAATAGTTAAACATCTTTTATGTGCCTATTTGCTATTATTATATTATTTTGGTGAAGTGTTCTAATCTTTGACTACTACTTTATTAGGTTGTTTATTTTATTATTATTCACTTGCTTTTAAGTGGTCTCTGTATACCCTAAATCTAAGCTTTTTATTAGGTACATTACTAATGAATATTTTCTACCAGTCTTTTTTCTTTTTATATTTTTAAACAACAAAGGTTTTAAATTTTACTAAAGGTAAATTATTTTTTTATTTATTAGTTATACTATTGGTACCATATATGAGATATATTGCCTCACTCAAGGTCACAAAATTTTTCTCTTATGTTTATTTCTAAAGGTGAGATATATATATATATATATATATATATATATATATATATTACATATATATATTACATATATATATGCTGTACATTTAGGATGAAATGCTTAGTCTGTTTTGAGTAAATTTATTTGGTTCAAATTGTATATCAAAGTTAATATTTTTAAATATGAATAATCAAATGTTTAACCATTCATTAAAAAAGAGTATCATTTTCCCATGGAATTGCTTTCTTATCTGTGCTGAAAATCAGTTTTCAATATATGTGTGAGCATATTTCTGAAATCTTTATTTTGTCTCATAGATCTATTTTCTATCTTTATGTCAATGGTATATTGTCTTGATTGTTGAAACTTTGTAAATATTAAAAATAAGAACTATTCTTCTTTTCAAACTTACTTTGATTTATCTATTGCATTCCTATATAAATTTTAGAAGCATTGTGTTAAATGTCCACAAAAAGAAAAATCCTGTTGGAATTTCTCTTGGGCTTGCATTGAACCTAAATAGAAGCAGGAGGCTTAGGTATCTCTACTCCTGATCTTTGAGTAGATATCACTGACTTTTACCATTAAATTCTTTTATTGTCTTACTAGCTTGAACCTTTCTTGATCTTTTGGCTGGACAAAATAGGATTTTCTTTTGGGCTTTTACAGTCTGTGTCTTTGGCATTTCTAGGTTGTTTCTTCAGCACCTACTCTTGGATATATGAAGCAAGAAGAAAAGCCAGGGAAATGAGCCTCAGTAACAGAACACACCCAAGGCCTGTGTGCCTGCTTGTTACTGTTTGTAACCCTTCTGTCTCTCTCTCCTTCCTCCCTCCATCCCTCCCTCACTTCCTTGGATGGTTTCCAGTATGTGTGCATTTACTGGTTCTGCTGGATACTCAAAAGAATATGTGAGGGTGTCTAGTTTCTCTCAGCAGCTTTCTCTTCCCTAGCACCCTTTCTGGTCAATTCCCACTACCTCAGTGTATGGATTCTCAGACTGATCTCACTTCTTAGAGTTCACCAGGCTCTGACTAGATTTTTCCCTTTCTCTGCTGCCATCTAGAAGTTATCTCAAAGTAGTAAACTATAGAGTTATTCACGAATAACTTGGTATCTGTATTATTTTTAAATGATGAACAGGAACAATGTCCAATAAATTGGAACAAAATAATTTCCAGCAGATAATATTCTATAAATGTTTAACTGAGTAAATGAACAAATGCATAAAATTCCAGATGTACTGGAGAAAGAGGATGTATAAAAAAGTCTGTGTAACAAATGCTAGTTTTAAATTTTGTTTGGGATATCAGCATTTCCTGAGATCCACGCCATGTTGGAACTTGGGGCACTGGGAAAACAGGCACCCAGCTCACTGCTCTGGTGTGGGACTGTGAGCCTACCAGCACGCAGGCTAAAAATCAAACATCCATCTCACCACCCCCCAAGCAAGTGAGAGCCAGAGATCGGAGCATCTCTTGCGAGTTTGACTATATGCAATATAGCAAATAAGGGAGATTTTTTTCTGCCATCTCTTTGAAGGAAAATATTTTTATCTCTGTTTTGTTCTGTTCTGATCAATAGTATTGTTCTATTCAATATTATGTTTTTATAATTTTGATATTTCCTTTGATATTGCTCTACCTGATTAAAGGAACAACTATTGTGAAGAAAACCAGATATACTATTGTACCTATTTCTGTTATCCTAGTTACTTGCTGTGAGGTTCCGTGCCA
>PVLA01014489.1:0-30265 GCA_004027455.1 Hydrochoerus hydrochaeris | reverse complement strand
TTAAACAACAAATTGGAAAAAAGAACAACTTAATCCTGATTTTCATTTCACTGCAACCTGTGCCAAATCCCTGGGGACTCTTTTCAGTTTTGGAGGTTTCAGTCCATACTCAGTTGGCTCTAAGGCAGGGAGAAATGGCAGGGCGGCAGTTCATGGGGGCTGCAAACAGTCACATTTTGGCTTTTATTATGCTTATAGTTCTTATTACTTTTTCCACTAGAGACACAATGTGATATGTATAAATAGGATTCTTATTTATTTCACTAATGAGGATAGTCTCAAATGGTCTCCATTTACCTATGAAGGCCTCAATAGCATCCTTTTTTATAGCCGAGTAATATATTTCATCATATAAAAATACCACATCTTTTTCATCCATTCTGCACTTGATGGGCATTTTGCTTTTTTCCAAGATTTAGCTATTACAAATTGTGCTAATTTGTAATTGGTAAATGTATATGGTGTAAAAATTAACATGGGTGCACATATATCACTGTGAAGACCGACTTTTCTTTGGCATAAATATGTCATAAAATAGATATGTCCTATACATATATATAAATATGACATATATTTATATCACATATAAACATATGTAGTAACAATTCAGATTAAATTATGTGTAAAAGAAAAGACCATCCAAAACTCATATCTAGACTAAAAGAGAAGTATATATGGTTACATTGTGTACTTATATGTATGCAACTTGTTCTTATTAATTAAACAAAATATTAAATCTTCTTTGCATTGGGATAAATCTGGCATGTGTAATTGCTATCTTACACTCAGCCACAGACTGTTTTAGAAGGAATAGCAATTTTTAAAAACATTTTAACTTTAAACACTTTTAGTTTTAAACAACATATTTTGAAACACTCCTTTGCATTTCTGCTGCACTTTCTATCTCATGCATTTTATATTTGTATTTTAGTTATTTCTGGTTTACAGAATTATAATCTCATGCTTAACTCTTGCATTCTCCAAAGGGCCTAGTGGTACATTATTTTTGTGGTCTGTTGGCTTTAATTTCTGATCATTTTTCATAGCAGAATGAGTGTAACCAACGTTGGAATGAAAGGATTGTGGAACTTTTTTAAGTGAGCAAAATGTTTTCAGTTCGGGAAGCTGAAAATTTTCTAGAAATTATGACAGTGACAGATGCACATAGTGCAAGTATAATTAGTGCAACTGAGCCCTGCACTAAACAATGGGGAATATTGTAATAATATCGAGTTTAATGTTGTCATTATAAAAGTAGAATCAAAACTCCAGTGGGATGTTGACAAAGTACACATGAGCTTCCTCTTGAGTAGATGAAGCATTCCCAAACTCGATGACTTTCATTTTTCCTTCTTCATTTGCCATTAATATTAGGAAGTCCATAGGGATGGGCTAAACATGGAACAGTATGGTTGATGATAAGCTCTGTGCTTTGAGCCCTTAAGGACATATAATAGCCAATGTTCTGTGCCTCCGGACCTTCAGTCCAGTGGGAACCACACCTTTGTGTCTTCCTCCCATAATTGTCTGCATCAGAAGACTCAGTAGTGTGCATTCACATCTACTATGAGGACAGAGCTTGTGTCTTCAGCAGTATCCAAAGAGCAGAGGGGTATTGGATCTGAAGGCTTTTGTTATTGTCAGCAGAGTGGCAGCACAAACCAGTAAGTGCTGAGTGAAGTGATGGTTGGAGGAGGGACTACTGATCGGGAGCATTGCTTTCCCCTCACCAGTGCCATTTTGCAATTTGGACAGCTGAGTGGGAGCATGCAGTTGTGTAAAAATTGACCAACAAGGTCTGTCACACTTTGAAAAATCCTTTTCAAACTGTGAGCTTGTCTTCCATGGGGTCCTTGCTGATCTCAGTGTGTGGCAGCTGCTGTATCAGCTGCAGGAAGAATGGCTGTCATAGGTAGAGTTCTAGAAAGAGCAGGCATTGCAAACTCAGCACAGGTCACTATTTTCTCTACTCCAGAACATCCTTGCAGCTGTCCAGAGCCTCTTGGAATTTTGGAGTCAGCCCACTCAATCTCAAAAGGAGACTTAAAGTCAGGTCTTGCCTCCCATTGCACTCTGGGAATTGGAAAAAGTTTCAAAGGACCAGTGTTCCTTCCTCTGCTTGAAACATTCTGATGCTCAGGAAACAATGAAAGTGTTTAGGAAAGTTTACCCACAGTCTGAAAATTTAAAATTGATTGCCTTTGGCTCCAGGTATTCTCTCATGAACATGGGTTCCAGAGAGATATCTGTCAATTGTATGCACCAATAAACTCACTATTTCTTTGATTATTGAATTCTTTAGAGAAAAATTCATGTGACCACATAGTTATTAGTTATCTAACCACACACATTCCTAAGCACACATGTTGGGAGGCAACTTTTATTCTCCCTAAATGCATAAAACACATGGAGATCAGAGAGGAGCACGTTTAGCATCTCGTAGGAAGTCAGTGATATGGGACACGAAAATGTTCATTTGTTGCCTTCATCCCAGGCATTTTTTCTTGTACTGGAGCCACGGGGAAAAATTATCCCCTATAGAAGTAGAAATTTCTTCTCTTTTTCTTTTATTTTTGTGGGGTTTGAGATATTATTTCATTGAATAGTAGGGATGGCCTTGCATTTGAGAACCTCCTACTCAGCCTCTTAAGTTCTAAGATTACAGATGTTTATCACAGTTTCTGGGTAAAATGTAATTTCTTGATGAGTTATTTTGAAAGGTGATTATTAGATGGAATTCATATGTATATTTTTCATAGAGCATGCTAAAAGTAAGAGGATGCATTTAATAATGGCTCAGTTTTTATTGGGAAAACAAATATAGATGATGAAAAGAATATCTGATGCCTATCACTTGTTGGAAATACAGAGAAATTCACTTGTGTATGGAAAAGGCACAAGAATTTAGAACATTATTGCAATAAAGAACCAATATTTCTTTCATGTAAGGCTGTTCATCTAAATTATTTACAGGAGACATATCTGCTTCATAGAATTAGAATAATTCTCTAGATAAAAGGGGCAAAAAAGGATTGTCTCTCCTCACTTGTTACTTTGGTAGTTTTCTGTCCCTTTTGTCTTCTCCAGACTGCTGAGATTAGGGCAGTGCCAATCCAGTCAGTTGACCAATCCCAGCAATCACCACCCTTAATCCCAGGACCCTTAATATTAGCATAGAACCATGAATCAAACAGAAACTCTAGATCCTGCTGCTTCCAAAAAGCCCCCACCTGAAAGTGCCTGAGGCTTTGGGGGGAAGTCTAGACATAAGGCATAGCACTTCACCACTAACCCACCTGAGGAGAACTGGAGGGGAAGATGGTGTGCTATTGATCTTCCTGGAAAAGATTGTCACACCGACTTTCCTGATATGAATTGGGCTGTTCTATTATAGGAGGAGCTCCAGTCCTTGTTTTCACTGAGAATGGCTGCAGTTATTTTTGGAGGAGCTCTGGTCCTTACTTTGATCATTGTGTCCTGGCTCCAGTGCAGACCCCTCAGCCTGCTGGCACAGATCCTTCATCCCACTGGCACAGACTTTCTAGCATCCACTATTGATCTTTGGGCTTTCCCAATGCAGAACCTTTGATACAGCCTGGCATGAAACATTGTTGAGGGCTCTAGGCCTCCAGCTGGACTCACGGTGGATATTGCCATGGACTATAGGTCTTCAGCCAGATTCATGCAGGACATTGCTGTAGGTTCCAGGTCCTCAGTTGGACTGTTTGGGTGTGTGGATGGATTTCTGGCATTCTTCTGCACTGAACTCTTGGGGTAAATATTATAAAATAATCTTATAAATCATATGTCTTGCATTATTTTCAGTTATAAACCCTGACTATAACAGTTGCAAATAGTATTAAAATATATTTTCAAAAATTAGTTATCAGTTTTATGGTAAATAATAATAGATCATATTAAAAAACTATGTTTTCAGCACTATAAAATATCAAAAGAAATGATACACTGATCTTGACAGATATGTTAATTAGACCAGACATGTAAATATGTCTCCAGTTTAATATACTGATGTGTGAAACTGAAAAGCCCTAGTCTGTTAGATAATTACTTTTGTAGTTGTTTGGTTTTGTGGATTAATCTCATGGTCTTATACATGGCAGACAAGAGCTCTCTGCTATACCCTCAGCACTGGGGGATTCCAGAAGTTTCTTTAGAGCAGCTCCAGAATTGAATAGTTATTGTTACAATAGATGAAGCTGTCAATAGTTTTTATGTACTTTCCTGTACTTTCTTCTTGTACACTGCTTCCAAATTATATCAAAATGATGAAGGCAACTTTCCTTCAGATAGCTGAAGTAAGATACTTATAATCTATGTTTCAGGAAATATTTACTTCAAATTCTATTACCCATGTTTAGAAAAAATATCAGATCTCAAACCAGGGCCATGGAGCTGAGCATAATGTTAAAGCCCCTCACTTCAGTGAAATGATTTGTGATCAGAAAAAAAAAGACAATGTAAAAGCATTTCCAGGTAACTGAATAATGTAGTTTCAAGAAAAACCATATCTGTCTTCACAAAACAAGTATTACTGATATATGGGTTTGATAAAAATATGGGGAAAACAATTTGAAAATTGTTTTACAGAGAAAAAACTTCAGAAAAATAAAAAAGCAATCAAACAAACAAATTTTAAAAAACAACAACAAAAGTCAATCCATGACATTATCAACAACAACAAAAACAAAAGTGATACAGGATTTCAAATCTAGATGACAGGAATTTAACAGTGGGTGGTGTATTGTATATTCACAATAGTTGCTAAGGTTACCAGACACAGGTATGCAAAATCAATCAAATGATATTAATTCCCTCTGAACAGTTTGTTTTCCTTTCACTATATCTATAATAACTTTTATATCTTGCTTACTTTGTTTCTTACACCAATAAGACAATCCAGTGTTTGCATATGTGAGCCTGATTTATTTCACTTATGAGTATGGTCTCTAGTTGCATCCATTTATCTGTAAAAGTCTCTAGTTTATCCTTCCTTATATCTGAGTAATACTCCATTGCATAAAAATATCACATCTCTTTTATCCATTCCCCAGTTGATAAGCATTTGGGTTGTTTCCAAGATCTGGCTATTACAAATTGTATAGCTAGAAACATGGGTAAACATATATCACTCTGGTATGATGTTTTTAATTCTTCATGGAAAATACCCTAGAGGAGAATAGCTGGATCGAGTGGAACTTCTAATCCTAATTTTTTGAGGAATTTCCACACTGATTTCCATAATACTTTTACCAGTCTGCACTCCCACCAACAACATAGAAGAGTTCCTTTCCCCCTACAGTCCCTCCAGCATTTGTTATATGTTGATTTCATGATGTTAACCGTTATTTCTGGAGTGAGATGATATCTCAGTGTTGTTTTAACTTGCATTTCTTGAATGACCAATGACATTGAACATTTTTTCGTATATTTATTTGTCATTTGAATTTCTTCATCTGAGAATTGTGCATTCATCTCAGATGCCCATTTTTGGATTGAGTCTTTGAATTTGTGGGACCTGATTTTTTTCAGTTCTTTATATATTCTAGATAGAAGTTCTTTGTCAGAGTGACAGTTGGCTGGCCAAAATGTTTCCCCAATACATGAGTCTTCTTTTCACTCCCTTGGTGATTACTTTGGAGGTGCAAAAACTTTTTTAATATGATGAGACCCTATTTGTTGATTCTTTGAAGTATTTGCTGTGCAGTTTGGTTTTTCTTCCTGAACTCTCTGTTTTTGAGATTTCTACCCACTTTGTCTTGCAGTACACGAAATTTTTTCTTAACTTTTACTTTGGGGTTTGGGAGAGTGCTGAGGATTGAACCCAAGGTTATAGGCCCAGCTTTGATATATTTTTCAATTTTGAGACAAAGTCTTTCTGAGTCATTGTATTCCAGACTGGGTGATATGACGATCTCAAGTGCATGATGCTGGAACTCATTCTTGGTGTGCAATGCTCGGATCAAGGATGCTAGGATGAAGGGTGTGAGCAGCACCTGCCCTAATTAGCCTAGATAAAATATAAGGGGTAGAAAGAGGTGCGGTTGCCCCTTGTTGCTTTGCTACCTTCTGCCCCCATGAGCTGTTTCTTCTCTGTAATGCCCCACTACCCATCCCACCTTACCTTGGAGTCATCTGATTATAGATAGGGACATGTACAAACTGTGAACTGAATAAACCTTTCCTATTTTTAACTTTGGGTGTCAGATATTTTGTCTCAGCGATGAAAAAAGTAACTATGATGCTGGGCTCAAACATTCAGTCCTCCTGCCTTGGCCTCTCCGAGTGCTGGGATTATGGCCATGTGTACCCATGCCCAGGTACACTTCATTGCTTGTTAGCCATTGGCTGCTGCAGTGTACACTAATGCTAGGTTTGGGGTCAATAATATGGTAATGTGCATTCAAGGAAATAAACTTAGAATGTGCCACTCATAAAGGGCAAGGATGCAAATTATATATAAAATATTTCTTAAAAGACAAACATTTTGAGTGAACACTTACTTACATGAAAGAAGGAATCCAGAAACCCAAGAATAATGAAAATCTGGGAGTGAACAGGTATATATCTATATTTACCAATGAACTGTCAGATTAGTTTAGTGTTTAGATGGTGCAGTCCTAGATTTTGTGGACCTGTTAAAAATATTCTAAATATGGGAATATTATAGCTTGGTTTTGGATAACCATAAGTTTGAATGCTCCTTAATTGCCATTATGTAATTTTTTCTGGAAGGGGATGGGCTTTTATTTATTATTTATTTTGCTTTAAATGAGAATGCCATATTTTGCTGTGATCATGGATTTCTTAGTTGCTATTATTTTGGCTATAACATTATTTAATATCTTTAAAGTAGGTGAGTACAGAAGGATGTAAATAACACAAAGACCAAAAGTGAAGAAGTTCCCAAGGAAATTGGTTTTGTCAGACAACTGAGAAACATTGCTGAAAATGTGTGGACTTCAAATATGAATAATGTATGTTCAATACATGAATTCACAATCCATGTGGAATAGAGTGTACTTGTTTATATGATTCTTTTCTTTTTCAAAAGGTGCCCAAGAAATACAGAAGCAAAAAATCTAACACAGGTCTCTGAATTTCTTCTCCTGGGCCTCTCAGAGGACCCGGACCTGCAGCCCGTCCTCTTTGGTCTGTTCCTGTCCATGTACCTGGTCACAGTGCTCGGGAACCTGCTCATCATTCTGGCTGTCAGCTCTGACCCCCACCTCCACACCCCCATGTACTTCTTCCTGTCCAGCCTGTCCTTGGCTGACATCTGTTTCACCTCCACCACGGTCCCAAAGATGATTGTGGACCTCCTAACTCACAACAGAGTCATCTTCTGTGCAGGCTGCCTGACACAGATGAGTGTTTATATTCTTTTTGGTAGTATGGATGATATGCTTCTCATGTTCATGGCTTATGACCGGTTTGTGGCGATCTGTCACCCACTGCAGTACTCAGTCATTATGAATCCTCGCCTTTGTGGCTTCTTAGTTGTGCTATCTTTTTTGTTTAGCCTCTTGGACTCTCAGATGCACAATATGATAGTCTTACAATTTACTTCCTTCAAGGATGTGGTCATTTCCAATTTTTTCTGTAACCCTGCTCAAGTCATTAATCTTACTTGTTCTGACAACTTCTCCAGTAACGTTTTAAAGTACATTGCTGGTGTCCTATTTGGATTTTTTCCCATCACAGGGATATTTTTATCTTACTATAAAATTATTTATTCCATTCTGAGAATCTCATCACCAGGTGCAAAGTTTAAAGCCTTCTCCACCTGTGGGTCTCACTTGTCAGTTGTTTGCTTATTTTATGGGACAAGCATTGGTGTGTGCCTTGGTTCAACTGCATCACAGTCTCCCAGAAATTGTTTGGTGGCCTCAGTCATTTATACCTTGGTCACCCCAATGCTAAATCCATTCATCTATAGCCTGAGGAACAGGGACATTAAAAGCAGCCTGAAGCGGCTCCACAGTAGAAAATTTTCTTCTTAGGACCTGAGGTATCTGGTATAAATCTAGAGTGAAAAAGGCAACAAGTTTAAACATTTATGCATGTGAATTCTGTCTCCATAATCACATTATTTTTATTTTAAATGATTTTGAATTCTCACCATATATTTATCATAGTAAAATGATAGTAGCCAGTAGCATGAGGACCTTTGGGACTTACAATGAACACAAATTTTTTGTTTTTGAAAATGAACGATTTATATAAGTGGATTTTCACCATATGAGTATAATTAATGTCACTTAGATCTTTGCTTAAAATGGTGAAAATTGCCAATTATTTTAAATTTTAAAATTTACCATAACTGAAATGGAGTAAAAACAGACGAATCTTAAGAAAGCAACAAGAGAAATAAATATGTAAGTAATCTTCCTTTTGATTAAAGGAAGAATCCCCCTCCCCAAATTTAGTGGACATTTATTTTCCTTCCTTCTTCCATTAATAATAGAAAGTTGCTAGAGTTTGTGATGGACCAATATGGTTAAATATGAGCTCTGTACAGTGAGTTTCCAAGGTCATGTAATAGCCAATACCGAGTCCATGCTCCCTCCCCCCTGTGTTGTTTGATGGCTCCAGTCCTGCAACCACCATGACTGTGTCTCTTCCTGCCGTGACTATCTGTATCTAAGAGCTCATATATGAGGTGCCATGGAAATCTATTCTGAAGAAAGAGCATGTGTTTTTGCTGGAAAATATATGAAAAGACATTGGATTTCCCTTGTCATGACTCTGCAGAGAAGTAGCAGAAAGCACTAAACACTTAAAGGCATGAAGGGTGAAGGAAGCACTGTCAGGTATATTGAGTGCTCATCATCAGGGCAGCAGCTCAGTCTGGGTGGTCAAATGGGAGGACACATATGTCCAAAATTTTAGCCATGAGAAATGTAGAATTTATGTTTTTGATTGTGGTGGAGGTTCTGGAAATCTCATCCAAGTTTTTTTTTTTTGAGGGTTGTAAAATACAACAAAACAAGATGGAACAAAGCCAATGGAGACAGTGTAGTGAAATTGGTACAGAACTTCACAGCAGGTTACTGGGATAACAGTAATAGGTACCATAGTATATCTCATTTTCTTCTCAATAGTTGTTCTTTCAATCAGGTATAGCAAAGTCAAAGGAAATACAGAACATTATAGAACTTATCAAAGCTAAATATTGAATAGAGCAATACCATTAATCAGAACAAAGCAAAACAGTGATAAAAATATTTGCCTTCAAAGAGATTGTGGAAAGAAATCCCCCTTACTTGCATTATTACATATAGTCAACCTCAGAAGAGATAATCAGAACTCTGGCTTCCATTTGCTAATGGGGAGGATGTTTGATTCTCAGCCTGTGTACTTGTGGGCTCACAACCACTTACCAGGATGTTGAGCTGGCTGTTTGTTTCCCCAGCGCCCCAAGTTCCAACATGGCGTGAATCTCAGGAGATGCACATGGCTCCATTTATGAGGTCTTTAACATGCAAGAGGTATCATTTTTAAGGCTCAGCACTGTTATCTAAGTTGATGTCTAGTTGAGATGACAGCATTGAATATCAATTAGATAATTCTATGTGGCTAATATGAAAAAAGTGTAAAATTGAGGCAAATATTAGTTATTGTTCACAAGAAAGTTAATCTCTCTGTGCTCAACTAGAATATCATGTGAACTGGTTACTGTATTCTTGTTCCTGTAGCTTTGCATTTTGATTTTGCCCATATGTAAGTATGTGTTGTGTTTTTGGAAAAGTAATGGCTTCCTTTTTTATTCTGCAGAGCTTATAGTGTATTTTTCCCAGAGAATTTTTCAAAAATAAAAATCTTTGTTAAATGTTACCCAGTTCCTTCATTTCTGATCAAATCTTGGCCATCATTATGATTTTAAAAATTTGGTGTTTTCCTGTCTGACACTTTACCCTTTTTAGAAATGTTCTATAGATTAGAAAGAAACAAAAAGCTTTTTTGTTTCTATGTCTCAGACAGCCAGCAACCATAGTACCACTAAAAGCAGTAGAGCTTTAATCATTCAAAAGACCATGGCGAGATTTTCACGAGCATAAAAAACACAAAAAAGAAGTACCGAGAGAGAACAGCAGCAAAACTGATTGTTTGGTGTAAAAATCTTAGGCCTTTACATTAATACAAGGTTATAGAGCAATTTTCCAGTTTTATTCATCAGGAGAATTATTTCCCAAATGATGCATTCTTTATTGAAAAACAATGTAATATTGCAAAATGTATTAGGCTTCAAAATTACTGCCACACATTGTCCCTCTGTTTCCATCAGGTAGCATGAGCACAGAGAAGTTGAGAAATTCCCACACATTTTACATTTTATATTAATAAACAGTACTAAAATGTGCATTTGTTGACTTCTACCCCAAGGCATTGATTACTTGAATCAAAAGGACATAGTAGTCCCAAGGCAATATAAAATATCTTGATTAGTTATCTCTGAAGATTTACCTCAATGATGTTTTGATTATGCATGTTTTAAAAAAAATGAGAATAAGTGAATTTTATGTGGAAAATGAATACAGGTGGCTTATAATAATATTGCACATGCATCAGGTTTGAGAAGTCAAAGAGTGAGCCTTCATCCATGTATTATGTAACAACTTGGACTTCTCTGAGATATGAGAACTTTGAAAGGATTATCACAATAATAAGCTTTCAGTTAAATGATCCTATTAGGTAATAATGTATCATCTAAAATGCTCTAAGTGGCATGAGAGATGAAAAAGCGCATAATGTCAAGTAGGAAGTTTCAGGAGAAATAAGTATTTTGTTGGACACTATTTAGAAGTCATGATGGTAATTTTGAGATTAGTTATTTAGGAACACTTTATGGAAACTGACAAGAAAATGCATGGATTGAATTAAAGATAGTTATTGGAGGAAAGGTGTGCTGGAACACAGAATCATGCATAGAAATCAAGACCTCAAATTCAAAGGCAATATTTCAAATTATAATAAATATGGGTTTTGAAACAAATATTTCTAAGTGCTTATATTTTGAAATTGGTATTCAGTTTTCTTGACAGTAAGTATGTGTAATATTAACATGCCACTTATAAACAGCAAGTTCTATTTAAAGTAGTGGTTCTTAACCCTGGCTAAAAAAATCCAAGAATTCCTCATGCAGCTGTTCTGATGAAATTGCCATGGATCTGAGTTAAGGCTACCTCAGGTCAGTTTAAACTACAAAGCTATCATATTGATTTGTGAAATTGGGAACCACTGGTTAAAATATAGTACTTTTGAAAATGAATTTCACTCTACAATCCTATGTTAATTATCTTTTTTATTTTAAAGAACAAGACAGAACAAAGCCACTTGCGACAATGCAGTAAAATTGGCACAGAACTTCACAGCAGAATACCAGGATAACAGTGCTAGGCACCATAGTAGATCATGTTATCTTCACAGTACTTTCCAGTCAATTAGGTGTAGTGAAGTCAAACCAAAAACAGAACATTATAAAACAAGTTGAGAGAGAATATTGAATAGAACAAAACAATTAATCATAACAAAACAAAACAGTGAAAACAACATTTGCCTTCAAACAGAAGATAGAAGGAAATCTCCCATATTTGCTATATTGCATATG
This sequence comes from Hydrochoerus hydrochaeris, assembly GCA_004027455.1. Taxonomy (NCBI): domain Eukaryota; kingdom Metazoa; phylum Chordata; class Mammalia; order Rodentia; family Hydrochaeridae; genus Hydrochoerus; species Hydrochoerus hydrochaeris. Next base: position 18,636 of record PVLA01014489.1, on the reverse strand, counting down.
GTCATCCTTCCAAGAGATGCTCAGACCTCTGCCCCCAGTTGCTAATGGGGGTGTGTGTGTTGGGATGTTTGATTCTCAGCCCACAAACTGGTAGGTTCACGGGAATCACTGGCTGGTCCTCTTCCTGGCTCACACCGGGTTGCTTACCAAGAGGGCAGGCAAATTGTTTTCTTGGTCAGCCACCTAAGTTCCACCATGGCTGAATCTCTGGAGCTACTGACAGGTTATCTAAGTTAATTATTGTACTAATTTCCATTAGTGAATTTTATACATCTGCATTTAAACTAGTTCCTGTAGTTATTTTGTCTTTGCTTTTTATCCAATTAAATCATAGTGAGACTTGAGAGATAAGTGAATCCCAGTAGCCTTTTAGGTAGCAGAAGTAAAGGAATTACAGTCCATGTATGCAGAAGATTGATGTGGGTCAATTAAAATATCACATAAAGGTTGGTACTGAAACTTGGGTTTTGGAGGTTTTGGTGCTCAAGTTCTTAACTCTAAATGTGAGGGTTTCCCTTACCCACAAGGTAACACTACCTGTTATTAAATGGTATATTCAATAGCATTCACAAAACGGAGAATGCATCTAAAATAAGATGTTTAATCTTTAAAATTTTTCTTTGCCCATTTTTGGATTGGGTCTTTGAATTTCAGGGGTCTGATTTGTAAGAATTCTTTATATGTTCTAGACAGAAGTCCTTTGTCTGAGAGAGAGTTCACTAAGATTTTTTCGCAATTTGTGGGTTTTCTTTTTGATCTGTTGGAGCTTTCTTCTGACATGCAAAAAAACATTTTAATAAGATGAGATCCCAGTTATTGATTCTGAGCAGTACTTCCCATGCATTTTGATTTTTGTTTATGAATTCTCACCTGACCCCTATGTCTTCAAGATTTCTTCCTACTTTGTCTTCCAGCATATTAAATGTTTCTGTTTTAATATTAAGACATTTGAGCAATTTTGATGTTAGTTAGTGCAAGGTGATAGGGATGGATCTACTTTTAGTTTTCAGCATATAGAAAGCCAGTTTTTCCAGTATTACTTATTAAAGAGGCTATGTTTCTTCCAGTGAAATGGCTCTTTTGTCTAAAATGAGGTGGCTGTGTTTGTACTTGTGGTTGTATCTTCTAATCTATGCCATTGATTTTCAGATCTGTCTTTATTCCAATGCTGATTTTATCACAGTAGCTTTGTAGTATAACTTCAAGTCAGGAATTGTGATATCTCCTGCCTTGCCCTTGTTGCCCAGAATTGCCTTTGCTATTCTAGGTCTCTTCTGTTTCCAGATGAATTTTAGGAGTGATTTCTCTAGATCTCTGAGGTATGTTAATAGTATTTTCATTGGAATTGCATTAAATCTATCTAACAATTTTGGATGAATGGGCATTTTCACACTGTTTGTTGTTCCTATCCATCAACAAGGAATATCTTTCCATTTTATGAGTTTCTCTTTGATTTCTTTTTTCAGAGTACTGTAATTTTCACTAAATAGATCTTTTACTTCCTTTGTTAGATGGATTCCTAAGTATTTCATTTTGTTGGATGCTATTGTGAAGGCCGTGGTTTCTCTTATTTCCTTCTCCATGGGCTTATTGTTCATGTACAGGAATACTATTGATTTTTGAGTGTTGACTCTGTATCCAGATACATTACTGAATTTGATTATTACATCTAGAAATCTTTCAGTGGAGTTTTGGGGTTCTTTATGTAGGTGTCATGCCATGTGCCAATAATAATTTAAACTCTTTCTTTCCTGTCTTTATTCCTTTTATTTGTCTCTCTTGTGTAATTGCTCTGGCTAATATTTCAGCAGTATCTTGAATAGGAGTGGTGATAGTGGACATCCTTGTCTTGTTCCTGATTTTAGAGTGAAAGCTTTCAGATTTTGACCATTTAATATGCTGCTGGCTGTTGTTTTATTATAGGTGGCTTTTATTAGATTGAGGTAAAGACCATCTATTTTGACTTTCTGTAGAGTTTCTATCATGAATGAGTGTTGGACCTTATCAAAACTTTTTCTGCATCTATTGAAATGGCCATGTGATTCTCTTTGACTCTATTACATTTATTACATTTATTGATTTGTGTATTTTGAACCATCCCTGTATCCCTGGGATAAGTCCCACTAGCTTGTGGTGTGTGATCTTCTTGATAATATGCTGCATTCTATTTGCTAGTATTTTTTTTTATTAAAAAAACAAAGACAAAAAGTGCAGAAATTATACAGAATTTTTTAAAAAGTTAAGAAAAAATAACATTAAGAAATAATCACTAGTTGATATATTACATATTGCTATCTCAGAAGTAGTTATTCAAGTTACAAAAAGAGTAAAAATGAACAATCAAACAATGACAGCACAAACTATTATATTTGATGAACTATTAAAAACTTAGCAACATTGTTATCTATTTGCACATTTAAACATATATAGTTATATGTGTACACTAAGAGGTTGTTCTTTCTTTTTGAGCACTTTTTTCCTTTCATTATTACAACATCTATTATACATTTTGGATCTTATTACTCTTTCAGTTTATTATCATCATTAATTATTTTTTACAATAGGGAGCCTATGAACTGCAGAATGGATGTAAAAGAGGTGGTATTTTTGTACAATGGCATATTACTCAGCTATAGAAAAAGATGGTCTTGAGACCTTTATCAGTAAATGGAGGCAATCTGAGAGTATCCTCATAAGGGAAATAGTGTAGGTATTATAGGAACTTGTATTCAAAATATAGAGTAGTCAACACCAACTTATTTGCTTCTCTTGTCCAACAGTTTTTTTTTGTTTTCAAACTATAGAGAAGCAATAAATCTAACATTTACCTCAGAATTCCACCCCTTGGGACTCAGTATGTTCCAACCCTGCAGTTTGTCCTCTTAGGGCTATTTCTGTCCACGTACCTGATTGTGGCACTCAGCAATCTTCCATCACCATGGCGTCAGCTGTAACTCCAACCTTCAGCCTCCATGTACTTCTTTCCCTCTTCTTTGTGAATAATTCTGTTCCATCTTCACCGTGATCTGAATCATCATTTTGAACATCAAACATCACCGCACAGTCATCTACTACATAGGCTGCTTCACACAAAATTCCTTACAGAGAATGCAGCACTTTCTGTGATGCACACAGTTGTTCCCACTGTGCTGAATACCTTCATCTTTAGGCTCAGAATCTGAAGCATAAGTTTCCTGGTGAGACCCCACAGCAGAACAGTATTCTTTAGGGACCTGTGACCATCACTTGAATATACTTTGGAAAAAGTAAAGGAAGAAACTAACATCTAGAATTGTAAGTCCTGCCTATTTCATTGTGTTAGTATGGTAATATTGTGGCTTTCTTTCCCCAAAAATTTTCATGGTGAAATGTTGATGGAATGAATAGGGAATTTTTATTTGTATTTTTTTGGTACCAGGTATCAAATTCATGACCTAGTGCTTGCCATGCAGGTGCTTATGCCACTGAGCTAAATCTCCAGCTAAATAGGTAATTTTTAACATTGATTATACATATATGTATATATATATATATATATATATATATATATATATAATTTTTTTAACTTTGTTTTCAAATTTCAATTTTTAAAATGAAAGTTATTTCAACTTGTATGATATTGTGTTTTGAAACAATTTTAATGTAATTGAAGTCATTAAAATATATGCTTAATATGGCTAAGGCTGTACATTGCATGCACGTGCATTTTACCCCATGAGTGAAATATAGGCAGATGTATAATTTCAAAATTATACCTAAATAACAGCAGTGATTAGTACACATCAGCCTTGCCTGAATAGAAGAGAAACCCTAAACCTCCTGTGTACACTTATTTTCTTTTTGTCTCCTTTCTCCATTGGCATTGGAAAGTCCTTAGCAATTGGGATTACATGGACCAATTTGGCTAATTACAAGCTCTTGGTACTGAGTCATCAGGGTCACAGAGTAGTCAACAATCAGCTTGTGCTCCAGGCCTTCACTTTTAGGACCACAGACCAGGGAGCTCTATGCCTGTGTCCCATGGAGCCTGCATGGTTGTCTGCACCTGAAAGCTCCTACCGAGTTTGTATGAATTTAAATTCTGAAGACAGAGACTGAACCTTCACTGAGCAGCAGGCACATAAGAAGCTTTGGATCTGTGACTGGGCAGAAAAACAATATCACAAAGTAAGTACAGCAGGATCTCAATGACATGGGAAGGATCCTGGAAAGCAATTTTTTTCATCAGAAGAACAATGATGACAGGTTAGATAGTTACAGAGCAAGAAATATGAAAAATATAAGCTATAAAGGAATGAAAATTTTATGGTGATGGGTGTAGTGGGGAAAGCAGAATTATTATTTCAGATTTGATTTCCTCGCACCATGTTCAGACTTTCCATTGTGGTTTCACACACAGCAGCAGAAAGCAGTGCTTCCTATGCACTCTAAAAATTTTGTGAAGATAGTGAGAAGATGATGTAGAGGAGGAGGACAGCAACCAAAACATCATGAACTGGTTTTGAGGGCTTGCTATATTCCAGACATTGAACAATCTGTTCATTTCATGTGCTTAGTCTGCCTGTAATTATAAGTAAACACATGATTTTTGCCTATAGAAAATGGAAAGTGTGTCATTTTAATGGAACCTGCAATAGATTCTTAAGTAGAAAGATGATTCATGTGAGTTGGGTGGTCTTAAAGAGACATGGAATTACAGGACATTTACCAGTGGTAGATTGTCCTTAACAACACCAACCATTGCACTTTTCTGTCACTCTAGGCAGGGACCCCTTGCTCACCATGCCTTTCTGGTTGGGGGTTTCTGAAAGCTCAAAGAGCTGAATAATGAATGGCATCCGCTGCATCCACTACAGGAAAGACATCTTCCTGCACAAGTTTCTCTCCTGCAACCATTGCAGGATGTTCTTTCAGCTCCTATATCATGCTACCTGCATGCAATAATTCTATAAACCTCAAATAGGGGTAAGACAGGTCAGAATTTCATTTCCCGTGAAATGACAGTAAATATGAAACTATCATGCACCAGCAATTAGGACTCAGAATCTCTGCTCAAATCTTTCTCTGTTATGTAAACAGGATATAACATAATAAAACCAATCTAAACAAATGTAAGAGATACAAGTCTTCAAAACATTACAAAATCAATGTTAGTTACCATAATGCCTTTTGGTGTCTTCAAAATAGCTTCAGAAAACTTCAGACATAGTAAAAATCAAACTGAGGGCTGAAGATTTAGCTCAGTGCATAAAAGCCTGCCTGGCAAGTGTGAGGTTGTGAGTTTGATCCCCAGTAACAAAAAAAAAAAAAAAAAAAAAAAAAAAACTCAAACAGAACAAGAGCTGGAGATTTAGCTCAGTGGCATAAGTGCTTACCTGACAAGCATGAGGTCACACACACAAAAAAACCAAACAGAAAAGAATACAATAGAAACAATAAAAACAAAACAATGGTTGCAATAAAAGATTTAAAAACAAGTCAATAGTATATCCTAAAATGTATTATGCTACTGTAGTATATCTTGCCATCATTGAAATAGCTTCACCTGCCATTGAATTTAAGATAAACAAAACAAAAAAGAATAAAACTCAGCCCAACAAAACTATGGAAATGATACAGGACCTCAAAACAAGACCATAGGGAATCACCAATGGCTACAATCCTCAGAAAGAGATGCCCCCAGATGCCACACTGTGCAATGATATCCTCTGAACTTATGATCAGACCACTGGCCCTAGATCAGCAATGTTAGTGAAACACCAAAGCATCACAGGCATCCAATTGCATTCCACCTCGATAGCTAGCATCACAGACTGTGTTTCTCCAGATAAGCCAGTTACTTGTGGTGATCAGGAGGATTGGTATTTCTTTTTTGCTAGTTGTGCACTGGAAAGGGCTTGGGTTTAGCTGTTTGCAGTCCATAGTTGGCCCACAGGTAGCACTGGTTCCCAGACTGGGTTTGTTTGCTGGTGTGGCCTTGTTCTCTCTCCCCACAGCCTTCAAGTTGTGCCAGATCAAGCAGAGAGGCTTTGGTCTGGCAGTTACTAGTCTGGTGGCAGCTCGCACATGGTGCTGGTTCCCAGACTAGTGTCAATTTATTTTTTAATTCTTTCTGCTCTACTTATTATTTTTGGCACATGGACACTGTAATCCATTTAATTGCATCTATATCAAATGTTTCAAAACACAACAGTGATATTCATTGGTTTAAAAAGGCACAAAGAGACAGGAGCAGGTGAATGTATGCTTCTGGTTATGGTGTGTAATATAACTTGATATCCTCCAGACTCTAGAGCTTTTTAGATATAGTTTACTCTAATGATCAGTAAATTTCCTACTTGCTTAATCATGTAATTAGTTAATAAAGAAACAAAAGCTCACAAATATTTAAGTTCCAAACTTTGTTTATTTGTCACTATGTTGAGATGAACGTTGTTCTTTTTATTTTTCTCAGAGATCTAAAGAGATTGACAAACACACTGCATGTTGTAGCAGGACAATGACACAAGACTAAAACGTTCATTTCCACAGTCTCATTTCTCAGCACAAGCTCCACCCCTGGAGCAAAATGGAAATATTATTCCACACACGATGATGAAATTCTTGTGTGTTATCATAAATAAATCATTACTGGATAGACCTCAGGAATACTTTGAAGATATATCTCAAGAACAAAAAGATGTAAATTATAACGACTTACTGTTTTTAGAAAATAATCTGAAATTTTACATACGTTATTTGTTGGAAATCATAGACATATCACTCAGGAATACACTGTACACAAATTTTCATGAGTGACAACAGACAGGTACAAACATTTTGAAAACATTGTCTTAACAGTCAATTTACAAGTTATGCAAAGTGTTTTTGTGTCTCAGATCATTGTGGCAATAGTTAAAGGAGAGGTAAAAATTAATTGGGTATATAATTTACTCTCTTTTAGAGACAATGATTTTTTTTTACAGTAGATATAAGAAGTCTTGGCAAGTTTGTAAGAAAACTGCTTGTTCATTCATAAACCAATACTGAATCAGAAATATTCAAAGGAAATTCTACTCATGAAATTTATCAGAATAGATTCCTATGAAGATCAGAGAGCAAGAGAATAAAATTATGAAAAGACACAAGAATTGGAGGTTCTTAGCTGATTGTTCAGGTCTCAAAAAATTAGTGTGGATATAAATGCTATTAACTACTTATATGTCTTTATCTGAAGAGGTGATATTACTGAGCTACTTTCTAAATGTTAGCAAGTATCTAAGACAGTAGTTCTCAACTGCAGTGTAAGAGAGTAACACAAGAACCTGAAATCTACATTTCAGGTTAAATTTCATATCCTTAGGCTGTAATGTCTGGATATTTCAAAATGTCTTTGGATAAATGTATTAGAAAAAAGAGTGATGCAAACTAACTTATTTTCAAAACAATTATTACATCAATCATGTAAGGTAGATAATTATTCCTGTTACATAAATGAGGAGGATTACATGATTTACAGATGTGCTTTCCCTGTTTAATGTTGAGATTCCTAGTATGTTTATATTGTTTCATGTACTTTTCTCTTTTGTGGTTTTCCCAGTTAAATCAAAGTATGGTTCAACAAAAATATGTATCTGTTTCCTTCACATAGCTGAAATAATAGAAATATAACACATATCAGGAGCGATTCATATTAGAATCTGTCTGTCAGAATTAGGAAAGAAAGGGCTCAGCTAGTCTTTTGTTATTTCTCATGTCTCCCATTGTGCATAACAGGGTTTATGATAATGAAAAATAATAAAGCACATTACAGCAATACTGTAGAATACTGAATCAGTAAAAAGAACAAGAGATGTCAAACTAGCAAACAGTATAGTGGCATTCTATTATGAGACATTCCTATATCAATTTAAATCATCAAATGTGCTTTTTAATCATTATTTTTTAAATCATTGGCAAGTAAAGTGTGGTTTACTGCTACATTTGTAGATACAATATTCAAAATTCTGTGCATTTATTTTAGCCTCATTTAAACATACAAGAGTTCAATAAAGACAAGAATTACACACTAATTAACCTACACACACAAAGGCCGATTGAGCTCTTATCTCATTAAAAGATGGAAATTAGAAACTCTTAGAATGATGAAAATTTATGTGATCTAACTGGATCAACACAATATGTTCTGATTATCATCAAATTCACTTGAATTTCATTTTGGAAATGAATTCCTAGATATTGCAGTAGTTTAGACACTCAAAGCCAAGAGATACAGTACTATTTCCTGAGATTAAGATAATTCATATTTGAATGATTTTTATTTTCTTCCAATAGAATCATATATTTTAAAGACAGAAGAGTTAACATTCTTTCAGTTTTTTGAATTGAAAACTTGTGTCTATGTTAATGGGCTCATAGAGTTCTGACCCATAAATTGCTTGGTCTCCTAACATTGTGCTGTGGAGAATCTATAAAAGTAGGACTGCACAGAAGATAGTGGAAAACCAGCCATCAAATATTGAAAGACTTCATAATGGTCAAGGTTGTCACACTAGGACAATATTGCTGAAGGTTTTGGCCATCATATAGGAATAATTTGATTGGGAATATTTCAATGCATAGCATATACAGCCACTAGGACAATATTGCTGAAGGTTTTGGCCATCATATAGGAATAATTTGATTGGGAATATTTCAATGCATAGCATATACAGAGTTTTGTGTGATTTCACTTTTCTAATGAATTTTTTTTCTGAACAGGTGTTCAAGCATTATCAAAATGCATAATCTAACATGTGTCTCAGAATTCCATCTCATGGGCTTCTCAGAGGACCCAAATCTGCAGCCCATCCTCTTTGGCCTGTTCCTGTCCATGTACCTGGTCACAGTTCTGGGGAACCTGATTCTCACCCTGTCTGTCAGCTCTGACTCCCACCTCCACACCCCCATGTACTTCTTCCTGTCCAGCCTGTCCTTGGCTGACATCTGTTTCACCTCCACCACGGTCCCAAAGATGATTGTGGACATCCTAAATCACAACAGTGTCATCTCCTACACAAGCTGCCTGGCACAGATGTCTCTTTTTCTCCTTTTTGCATCTATGGATGTCATGCTTCTGACTCTCATGGCCTATGACCGCTCTGTGGCCATCTGCCACCCCCTGCATTATGCTATCATTGTGAATCCACACCAGTGTGTCTTGTTACTTTTGGTGTCTCTCTTCTTTAGCCTTGTGAATTCCCAGATACATAATGCAATTATTTTACAATTTACTTGCTTCAAGGATGTGGAAATTGCTAATTTCTTCTGTGACCCTTCTCAACTCCTTAACCTTTCATGTTCTGATCCTTTAATCAAAACCATGGTCACATACATTGTTGGTTTTATTCTTGGCTTTTTTCCCATTTCAGGGCTCTTTCTTTCATACTATAAAATTGTTTCCTCAGTTCTAAAAATACCATCACCTGAGGGGAGGTACAAAACCTTTTCTACCTGTACTTCTCACCTGTCAGTTGTTTGCTTATTTTATGGAACTGGTATTGGAACGTACCTTGGTTCAGACGTGTCCTATTCCCCCATCAATGGCATGGTGGCTTCCCTGATGTACACTGTGGTCACCCCTATGCTGAACCCCTTTATCTACAGCCTGAGGAACAGGGACATTGGTAGCTCTGTGAAGAGGATCCTCAGCTGGAGAGTGTAATAGAAGTTTGAGATCCATTTGGGATGTAGGTTTGAAAATGTTGTGAAGCTGAATACTCAAAACTGACCTGTAAAGATCTTTCTTGGTTGTTTTATTTCTGAAGTTTGATGTCTTTGTATTTTTATTATGATTCATATTAAAATCATAAGTAATTGTGGTAGGTGGAATTCATATGGATGCAAAGTTTCATTTTGGAAGTTAAAACATTTTTGGAGATGGATAAAGAGTTATTTTTACCCCAAAATGATACCAAAACATACTTGCTGACTATAAAATGATACATTTAGTTATTTCAGTGCATGACATGTACAGAGTTTTGAGGTTTCACTTTCATAATGAATTTTCTGTTTGAAAACATAGTATCTTACCACAATGAAGAGTGGAGATAAAACATTGAGGAACATTTAGCAAAGTGAAGAGTACACTGGAGGTTCCTCTTGAGAGGTAGAAGGTCTGAAGCCTTTTGTTGACATTTTTTTCTTTCTTTTCTTCACTCTATCTTAGAAGTCATTATAGACTGGAATAACATGGGCTAATTTTTGCAGTTAAGAGCTCTGTGTATTAAGATTCCATGACCCTAGTATATCTTCAGTGCCATCTGCCTTTCAATTCGATTGATCAAATCAGATTTTTACTGCTGTGCATGGTTTTCTGAAATAGAAAGCCTCTACCTGATATTGTTGATATCAGTGCTCTGGGTTTATGAGGAGCCTTTCCTGGTCCTCTGGATGTGAGGGTGTGGGCTCCAAGATTTCGCTCATGACCCACTAGAGATATCACTTGCTACCCTATGTCCCCAACTTACACACATTCCAGTTGCAAACCTCCACAGGTTTGCACTACAAGATTCAAATCTGACTTAGGAACATTCTTCCAGAAAGGAAATCAATTGTGTGTAAGTAGAGTACTTAAGTATGAAAGGGGAAGACTGATAGAGGATTATTAGAGACACTTCTTTCCATCATGAGCACACATGAAACTTTGGATAACACGATATAGTGATGGCATTGTACACTTTTTTCACCACAAGAGTTTTTAGTTTTAAATACATGAGTGTAAAGTGGTGCCTAAATTCTCAAAGCTTTCTTTCACTTTCACACTAGTTTTGGTTCCCAAAAACATGTAATCCACAGGACCAGATTTTGGGTGTCTGTAATCTGTTTCCTCGGCATCTCAAAAGGAAGGAGACTCCTTCCCAGGGTGGTGATGCGTGTGAAAATGAAAATAACCAAAGCATCACGAACCTACAATGAAGGATTCCCGAATGGCAGCATCTGAGTTATCAGTTCATGGACTTTTTTCATGTTAACTGTACTACATTTCTCAAATACAAAACAGACATGTTAATATTTTTAATGAATGACAGGAGCACACTATTTACATGTAATCTATTGTGGTTTTTGGGTAGAACAGAGGGAAGAAATGCTTGCCTATCTTATACTGTGCTCAGACTATCTTGCCAGTTGAATGCTGGACTTAGGTCCTTTGGCAACCTAAGCACCTATGTCTTTTTCCTGTCTCTTTGGGAAGTGGTCCCCTTTTGACTCTGCTCTACTCTTTGGGGGTTCCTAGAAAATCACAGGGGAAAGGGAGAGACACCTGCTGTAGCCACTGTCAGAAGGATTCCTGAGATCAGAGGCGATGATAACAATGCAGAAAGTTCGCAGTGGTTACTACTGACTTTGTTCTTCTGTTTTGTTTTGTTTTTCAACATAACTCACTGTATAGTTCAGCATGACACCAAAATCACTATGCAAACTATCCTTATCTCAAACTTGTGGCAATCCTCCTGCCCCAGTTTACAACTGCTAGGAGTACAGGTATCTGTCATCAAACATATCTCAAAACTGATCTTGGTCTTGTTCCACATTGCAAACTTTCCTTAAAGATGTTCATACCGTCCTCCTATCTTTTAAACATTCCTAATATCAGTAATAGAAATCCACAAGATTTGACCATTCTTCCTCAGGTAATTGGACTTTAACATTTTTTTGCAATTTATTTTAATTAGTAAGTGTTTTAGTGAGCAATGATTACTCCCCATTCATTGCAGAGAATTTGAAAATATACAGAAGACTTTTTGATTCTATTTTCAACCCCTAATCTCCTCTATTCCCTCTCCATCTCTTCCTCCCAATATCCTTTGCAAAACATCTAGCTCTATGTTTCCTGCTATTTATCTTTATTTGATTAAAAATAGCCCTTCTTATGCTACAAGAGAAACAATGTGAAAGCATTTAATATTCCTCTGACATAAATGTAGTTTCAAGCTCTAAATCTCTGCCAAAGACTTCTTGATGCTTGTGAAGGAAAGTAAAGTATGGGTGGATCAGATACAAAGGCTCACAGTTAATTTTTGAATCCATTTTCCATCCTTTATTATTTCTGTAACACATGCAAAGTGTTTCTCTTTTCAGCCCTGAGACTCAGCATTTACATCTGAGTTGGTTTCTCATTGATACAACTGCAAGGATGTAGATTAGCCAGGTAATGTAATACAAGGCTGAAATGAAATTCAGATATTCTTAGAGCCAATGATGTAAGATTCTGTTTCAAGCTATTAAAGCACAATATTTAGGGTCTAAAATTGTCGTTTTATTTTTCTGTAAAGTGGCATTTTGCTTTTGTCTATGTATATATGGAAGCACATATATGGAGAAGATCAGGGGAATCTTTCATTGCAGACTTACTGGATGCTATCTCTGTCTTGATACATGGGAAGAATTAAAAATAAATCTCCTTGTTGAACATGGATTAGATTCTTATTTGGATCAAAGTAGATAGGCATAAATTCAGTGACTTTTGCAGTCTGCTGCTTTCCAGTTTGTGGCTTATGTCTATCACAGGAATGTCCTGTAGAACTACAGCCAAGGTAAATTGCTTTTGTTTCTGTCTGTGTTAAGAACACATGGCCCTTGTATCTGTATTTAGAAACATCTACTATATTCAATTATTCCAAGATCATAACAAACATTATAGTAAAATATACAAAAAGAGAAGTGGGCAATGCTATGAATGAGACATGATAAATTTTAGTATTTGTCTTCATTTCACATTCCTCTGCCTCTTTCACTTTTCTCTCCCAATAAATTTGCTATTTATCAAAAGAGATAAGGTTTCATTTGACGATGAAAACATGATGTGCCTAAATATATAAGTTCCACAATTCCTTTAGGTCCACACTTTTTGTGGAGAAGGGTGACAGTCTCCATATTTCCTTGAAGCAGTAAGAGCAGGGGGAGGTGTCCAGATTCACACACACTGTGCATTTAGTAACAGGTCAGTGGCACAGGTCTATGTGTTTGCTTCATTATACTTATATATAATCTCCACTCTTCTCTAATGGACCTAAATGATAATGTTTCTTGTGTAATGTTTCTTGGCTACTAATCATTTATGGATTATTAACAGACAGACTTCTGAAGTATTTTTGAGTTTATCTTATGAATAACATGATGTGTTTAATTGGATTGATTTTTCACTTTGAAAATATGTGATTCACTGGAAAATACAGCAATTATTGGAGTTCAAGTACATATTGTTTCTGCTCATTGCATCTGCTAATTTTAATTTGTATGGTATCCTGAATTTTGAAAAAGTATTTCATTACAATAAACTGAAAAATTGTATCACATTCATTTTTTTGGTAATTCTGTGCATCTGTGAAATTATCTCATGTGTCAGGAAAAAGAGACAAAAACCTATCAGTGAGAGATAAAAGGTTTGGCATATAAAATTTGGCTTTAGAATCTCATGATGCTAATCCTTAATTAGAAATAAGGATATTTAAGATTATATATAAAGTGGGGGAGTTTCAAAAGTTCACTACAGAATACAAAAGAAAACCTATCACAGTGCAAAAGCATTCCCGCATGTTGCCTGGACTGGATGGCTTTGAAAAGTAAGAGGAATGAAATCATTATGTATACCTACAGTGTACTAATACACTTAGTAATAAAAAGAAAGTTAAGTCATAAAAATACTAATTAAATGTTTTCTTTTGAAAACATGATACATATATATTCTTATACACACATGCACATTATATGTATATATATACATTTTTTAAAATTCCATAAATTTCTTTGTGTTAATCCATTGAAACTTTTTGTGGCATCTGTTCCTTAACTAGATGGGCTCCTTTCTTTATATTTGTAAGGAACTGTAATTAATTTCTAGGTACAGGTATACGCTCAGCATAAAATTTCATAGTAAGTCCTGCATAAGAGAATAATGTAACAAATTTATATCCAGCAATGTATATAGATCATTTTTTCTCATGAAATAATACCATGTAGTCTCAAGAATTCCAATATTTGAGGTACATATGCAGATTACCTAAAGGGAAGTAAGAAATTGTTCAATCATGAACTACATCAAGAAGGTAAACTTGAAAGGGGAAAAACCAACTCCAAATGTCTTGTGCTTTCAAAAATATAAGCACATCTCCACCCCAAGAGGATCACTTGGAAAAAACCTTTATGCCTTATACTAATTGAGAACAAAATGTTCAGTTTTATAACAGAATATTAATTTTATGGCAAATTATAACCTGAGTGGTATGTGAGAAATTCTCAAGCCCTCTAGCATGTGATTTGTTGAATTTTCTGTTTTTCAGTCATACCAGGGAGATTAGGTAAATCTTATCACTGCACATCCTTGACCTGTAATTTAAGATCTTATTTTTGGGTAGGCATGTAGTTGGCAGGGGGATACCTTAATCACAGTTAACTTAGAGTTAGTAAGGGGACACATTGTTATATATTACACTCTGTAAAGACTGTGGAGTGAATAATATAGTGACTTAAAAAAGTCAAGTTACATATATACTTGTGTTAGTGCATAGGTGTGAGTACATACTGCCTTAAAAGTAGCTAACCTACTCCATTTCTGTGTATTTTATAGGAGGTAGGTATAGTCTATTGTTTGTATATTTTGCTTTCCCTCTAAGTCTGGACTGTCAGCTCTTTTTCTGCTCCTTCAGGGCAAGTACCTGGGCCATTTGGTGCTTTATTTATCTGATCTTTGTCTCTTTCTCTAATGCTGCCCTTGATTGGCTTCCCAGGGGTATCTCTCTAGTAGAGATTGTATTTAACTCCTTTTAGTCACTATTAGCTAGAAGAACTAAAGAGACTCTTATCATTTTCTCATTTGCAAACCTCATCCCTATGGTAGTGTCATATTAGTATGTGTATTTAACTTGAAGATATTTATTAAGATTTGGAGTCCACTATTCCTGTGAGTCAGCACCATGTGCAGGCTTCCAGGAGGAGAACAAGATGCCAGCCCTTTCCTGTGAGTTGGAATCATTTTCAGACTGAGGAGGAGGAGAACTAGAGCCAACAAGAAGCCTAGCCCTTCCTATGAGTTGAGGAGAACCAGATACCAGCCTGCTGCTGACAGGAGATAGATACCAGCACTTTCTGGCACATGGGCTGAGAGACAAGAGCCAACACCCTTCCATAAGCCACTGGCTGATCTGAGAAACACAGGCTGAAAAGATAGCTGTTGAAGTAAATACAACTTAAGACTTGCAGGCCTAAAACCAGTAGTCTAATCATCCTTTTAAAGGATAATGATATCCAATGTAGGATCTTTGGGGGATCTACTTCTGAGGCTAGTGGCCATGGATAATTCCCTATTGCCTTGCTTCAAAGTTCTGTATCATTTTCATTGTTTCTATCTGAGAGACAGAAGGGATCCCAAGTGGGTTGCCAAATGTTCTGTATTTTCTAGGGATTTTTACAAAATAAAACCATGAGGTGAGGTAGATCTAAAGTTGAGCATAACTGGGAACATTCAAGACAGATGGGCCTGTATGAGGTGGGACAGAGCTATGACCAACCAATAAGTTTAACTGTTTAGGTAAAATTAACCAAATCAGGGACAAATAGGGAAGTGAGTCATGTAGCAAATTAGCATTCTTTATGGATCAGTGACTTTACCTAAGAGGTCGGGATGGTGACTTTTGGCTTCTCAGGATTATACTTAAGGCTGTGTTGCATTTGTTTTGCCTTCTTTTTTGAGATCTGTCCCACAGAAAAAGGTGTGTGTCTCCTCCAAGGTCACCAGACATCTGGTCTTCTGTGCTGACTTCTTTGAGGATCTATTCCTTCCTGACTGCCTATAATATTTCTAAGTAGCTTAGCTGCCTATAACATTTCCCCCCTTGAAGAAGTATCCAACCTGCTGTGAGGGAAATATGGGTGATGACTAAGATTCTGGAATGAAGCTTGGGAATCAGGTTCTCAGCATAAAATGTGGGTATCTGCCTTTTGGGTCTCTTCTATAAGTTGATAGAGGGGTCATGTAATCTTCCCATATCCTGGTATCCAAAAGCCTGTAATCCCTAAGAATCCCCTTAGCTGTTTTAGAGTCTTGGCTGTGGGAAAGAGTGAATTGGTTTAATTCTTTCCTTTCCTAGTCTTCGTGTCCCCTTGGATATATGAAGCATAAATATTTTACCTCAAGACTGTGAAGTTGTGCCATAGATTTAGAAATCTTATAATTTCTGTCTGCTAGATAATTTAGCAAATTGCAAATGACTTGGATCCAGAGCTGTTCTGAGGGGGCACACAACTATATACCACATACGCATTGCAGGATTGTGAGCTGGGAAAACTCAAACATGCCAAGTCAAGGGAAAGCAATTATCCAAAAAATGTGGAGTATTCCTGAACACTTGGGGCATCACAGTCAATGTCAGTTTAGGTGCTTGGTCTTGTGGGTTTTCAAAGACAAAAAGGAAATGGAAATCTGCATTTAAAGGAACAGAAAAGAAGGCATCTTTTAAATCTAACACTGAAAACCAATTGGCATCTTCTGGGACCTAAGAAAAGAGAGTGTATGGATTGGGTACCATTGGGTGGATTTGGACTATTGCCTCATTTGTTAACACAAGGTCCTGTACCAACCTCCATTCCCCACTGGGTTTTTGAATTCCCAAGATTGGGGTATTGCATGAACTGTTACAAGGTTTAAGTAAACTTTTTGTCCTAAGATTATCAATTATAGGTAGCAATCCTCTTTTAACTTCAGAACTTAAAGGATACTGTCTCTGGTGAGGAAAAACATTGAATCTCTGAGATGTATCTGTTTTGGATCAGCTCTTATTTCCCTACCAATTTTACCTTTAATTGACCATACTTCAGGACTTATTTCTGTCTTTATCAGGGGAAGACAACATACTTGACTTGGGGTTATACATATTATAGTATATAAAAATGATAAAATATCTATCCTTAACAAGGGGACTGGACTTTCAGGCATAAAGAAAAATGAATGTGTATAAAGAAAACCATCCAAGTTACAGCCTAAGCATTGTGAAAAATAGAGAATTACCTCCTCACCAATGACTCCTTTCACTGAGGTATGGTGAACAGAAGGAATGCCAGTGTAGTGGATTCATAAATAAAACAGGAATCCAAGCAGGCACACTAATAAATTTGGAATTTAATTACCTGAGCTCAGTAACCACTCTCATGTACCCACTTCAGAGTGTCACTGAGTGGCCTTGAAATGGAAAACTGCAAAGATTTTAAACAGAGAACCACAAAAAGGCATCCTATTGGAAGCAATTTAGCTCTAATCTTACATTAATTTTTGGTTGACACCTGTATCCTGCTTCTTTTGTTGAGCAGGTTAATTTTTCTCCTGTAGGTGCAGCTCATTCTGATTTTCTCATGGAATTTGCAGCCTGAGTAGTTTTCCATTCTCCTGAGTCAAATACAGGACACTAGCTAAATGCAGGGCTCAAGATAGCATCAGTTATGCCAAGCTAAAACAAAAAGAAGGACAGAGAGGCTGGCACCAGTATCCAGCAATAGGCTGGTTTCTTTTCCCTCTATAGTCATGATTACCTGGGGCTCCTCTGTGGAGATGACAGTCCAGCCAGAGGGAGAGGGCAGCAAGTTGCCCACTGCCCTTCATTCCTGCTGCACCAACTTATAGGATGGGTCTGAACACTGGGGCCTTGGCCTCAGGGTGTAATCCAGCCTCCAGCGGTCCCCTTTGCAATCAAGGCATGGCCCAGGAAGATTCTGACAGCAGTCCCTTTTAAGGTGGCCTGGCTTGTGACAAGGATAGCAGGCCTTCAAGAACTAAATTTTGACTTCAATTTCTTCGTGACTCAGACTTAAGTTCTGTTTCTCTTACTGCTGCAACTAATGCAGATGCTTGTTTTGGTCTCTTTCTTTGCTCTCCTTGGCTTCATCCTCATTTGGTTATAAAATGCAGAGGAGGCAACTTTTAATAAAGTATCAAGTAAAATATTTGGAGCCAAAGCCATCTTTTGTAATTTCATTCTAATATCTGAGGCTGACTGGGTAATGAATTTATCTTTAAGAGAAATTTGTCCCTGTATCAAATCAGGATCTAAGGACTTATGTTTTACTAATGCCTCTCATAAATTATCTAAGAAGGCAGAGAGGTTTTCCTTTCTTGTTGAATGGCATATAATTTAAAATAATTGAATATTTTAGTTCTCACTCTTCCTAAACCTTCAAGAACACACATCTGAAATGTTTTCTAACCCAATCACTCACCTGTTTGTTAGGCCAGTAAGGGTCTTGCATAGAGACTGATTGTGATCCAGTGGGAACTGGTAATTCCCCTGGCTGTCTATTTTCTGGCCTCCTAAAATTAACAATAAGATATTCATGTCCAAAGGCAATAACATCTTGGAATGCTGCTTGTCTCTCACTAGAAGTCAATGTTCAATTTAAGAGTATTTTCAGTCTAGCTCATAGATCTGTGTAAATCCTCTAAAGACCTCACTGTACTTATCAGGGTCATCTGAAAATTTTCCAAGGTCTAATTTAATCTGCTTTAATTCCCTGAGAGAAAAAGGCACTTGAATTCTGGAAGTCCCAGATTATTCATATACTTCCTCTAAAGGATATTGTCCTTGAGGAGCTTGCATAAACTCAGCTAATGATGGGTACACCCCTGTAGAG
>PVLA01014488.1:0-30265 GCA_004027455.1 Hydrochoerus hydrochaeris | reverse complement strand
TCAGAGAAAGATATACAAATGGCAAATAAATACATGAAGAAATGTTCGCCATCACTGGTCATTCGAGAAATGCAAATTAAAACAGCATTGAGATTCCACCTTACTCTGGAAGGAATAGCTGCCATCAAGAAATCAACTGATAACAAATGTTGGCGAGGCTGCAGGGAAAAAGGAACACTGCTCCACTGTTGGTGGGAATGTAGACTGGTGCAATGATTATGGAAATCCATATGGAGAATTCTCAGAAGATTAGGATTAGAAGCCCCATTCAATCCAGCTATCCCCCTCCTGGGCATTTTCCCCAAAGAACTGAAAAGTTCATATCACAGTGATATATGTGCACCCATGTTTATAGCCGCACAATTTGTGATAGCTAAATCCTGGAAACAACCAAGATGCCCGTCAACTACAGAGTGGATGAAAAAGATATGACATTTTTATACAATGGAATATTACTCAGCTATAAAAAGGATGACCTTGAGGCCTTCATAGGCAAATGGAGACAACTTGAGACTATCCTCATTAGTGAAATAAATAAGAATCATATTTATAAATATCATATTGTGTTTCTAGTGTAAAAAGTAAATAAGAACTACAAGAGTAATAAAACCAAAATGTGTAATTGCTATTGTAAAAAAGAGAGGAAAAGAAAGTGCTCTAAGGGATATAATTGCATGTATGTTTGAGTGTGTAAAATAGATGACCATATTGCTGAATCTTTGTTGGATCTTTGAGCAGAACTGTTTGTAGTCTGACTGTTTGAATGTTTACTATGTACCCTTTAACTTTGTAACTTGAACAACTACATCCAGGGTGACAGTTCATTTATAAATTACTGACTTCTTAGTGGGGCTTTTTCTCATTCTCCTTTTTCTTTCTTTCTTTTAGAATTCTGTATTGTTGCTACCCTTTTTTTTGTTTTTTTTTCTTCTCTTTAAATAAAATTTTTAAAATGTATAATTGCTATTGTAAAAAAAGAGGAAATTTGAAGCACTATAAAAGATATAGCTGCATGTATGTTTAGGTGTGTGGGATTGATGACCATATTTCTAGGTTCTTGTTGGATTGTTGAACAGATATGTTTGCACTCTCACTGCTTTAGTGTCCATTTTGTGTGCTTTAATTCTGTAACTTGAATAACTATGTCTAAAAGAACAATATGTAATGTATCATCTAGTGATTTCTTACTGTCTATCTTCTTTTCTTGAAATTCTGTAATATTTCTACCTTTTTCCTGTTTTTTTCTCTTTAAATAAAAAAAACCCTGGGATTGGAAGTCTCATTGGACCAAGATATTCCACTTCTGGCATATTCCCAGAAGAATTTAAAACATCATAACACAGTGATATATGTGCACCCATGTTTATAGCAGCACAATTTGTAATAGTCAGATCTTGGAAACAACCTAAATGCCCATCAACTGAGGAATGGATAAAAAAAATGTGGTATTTTTATACAATGGCGTACTACTCAGCTATAAAGAATGACCACATTGAGACATTTATAAGTAAATGGATGCAACTTGAGACCATACTCATAAGTGAAATAAATCAAACTCACATGTGTAAATACCGTACTGTCTCCCTAGTGTAAAAATTGATAAGTATACATAAGATTAATCCTCGATAAATACAGTGAAAGGATAAGAATCTGCTTAAAGGGGAAAAATAATATATCTGGGAAAAGTAGGCAAAAGAAAAAGGAAGGGAAAACAAAAAAATATCTCAAATTATATAAGCACACAGGATAGCTAAGATGATTGTGTTACAAATTCTGTAAGTATTTGGAACAAAAAGATAACATTCATAGGATTGGGACAGTTTTGCATGTTAGTGTGTGGTGATCTGAGGAACTCTTGAAGTTCATTATGTAAAATAACAGCCCCCGTTATGCCCCTACCACCTTGTTTTGAAGTCCTATATCACCATTGTTTTGGGCTCTTTGCTATTGTTATTCATTTGTCTTTTTTGTTTCATGTTTTTTTGAGCAATGTTTTGTTTTGTTTTTCCATTTAATACAAAAAGAATAGGTATACATGAAGAGGCTTATACATGCATACAAAATTCTCCTAAACAATTTACAAGAATTGATTGTATTATGTGTGATGAAATGAACAGATGCTTTGAAGAAAAAGAGACATTAGGGTATCTTTGCTGATTCTGTATCACCATGTAGTGATACCCAGTAATGCTTTTATTCCTTTTTCAGAGTGATTTTAGTCTGTTTTGTATTGTTTAATTTCAACATACAGGAAAGTATGCACAGCTATTTTTAAGAGAACAAAAGACACTATACAGCCATTGCTGATTCTCGTATTGTCTGGTTTTGAAGGCCTGTACTGCCTTCATCACTCTCATCAGTTTAATACTATTTTGTTTTGTGTGAATCCATTGTGTGTGAACATAGGGACAATCATACAGAAGAAAACAAGAGACATTATGGTTGCCACTGTGGATCTCCTGTTGTCTTTCTTTGGAATCTGTGTTACTTACATTGTTTACTTCTGATGTGCTTTGTTCTGTTTTGTTATGTTTAGTTTACCCTCTTTAAAATAGAATTTTAAAAAGCCCTCACTATAATTTTAGCATCACCATCTTAGTTAAATCTCCTGTGCTATATGATGAGATTGTCCCCTGATTAGGAGAGTCATCCTTGCCTTTGATTCATGAAATCCTTCTCTGGACCTGACATTTGAATTGTAGGGAGAGCATTGGTGTCTATGGGCCTCTGTCAAAACAGAGGCTCTATAGTTCCCATCTGAAGATCTTGAGGTCTAAATACACATACACTTTCCCAGGAGAGCAATTCCAACCTCAGATACTATGCATGATAGACAGATTGGTAGATGCACATGTGAAAACCTGCATTGCCTTCTTTTTTTAAAATCAGTACTGGGGATCGAACTCACAACCACACACTTGCAAGGCAGGAGCTTATGCCACTGAGCTGAATCCCCAGCACCTACATGGCCTTCTTTAGCACACGGGAACACATTCTAGATTTCTAACATGTAGGCCAGTATCCACATTCTCACATTTGCTCAATCTTTAAACAAACTGCATCCAAGTTTACTGAACAGAAATTGTTTCATCATAGCACTCTTCAATGTGCAGTATAGTGGAGTTAAGTATGTTCTCACTGCTCTGCTGTTGTGACAGCCATCTACCTCCTGAACTTTCATCAAAGACACTAAAACTCTATACCTGAGAGACATTGTGATGGCTCCTGTCTCTCTAACCACTGATCATGACCATTGTCTTTCTAGAGCTATGAATTTGGCTCCTCTGGTGATGAGCTCTGATTCTGGTCCATGGGAGGGTGATATCTCATATTCTACACCATGTTGATCAAACTATGGGTGGCAAGTACTAAGAAAAGATTTTAATAGATCTAAGAATGAGTGCATTCTATATTCTCCACAAAAAGAAATGAGTCTAAGTGATTCACTTTCCACTGACCCTGATCCAAACCCATATCTAGTGTGCAAGTATCAAAACATCACTTTGCATGGCATATACATTTACCATTAGTACATATCAGGACCAAATAAAAACAGACTTAACCATATAATATGACTGTTTCAGGTACACTATACACAGTCATTGGCATCAAATGAATGTGATTTTTTAAATTTTTAAATATGTATAACTACATCTGAATAGTAAAGGTAAATAATATCTAATTTGTGAAAAAGCCATGTTGGCTAGTGTATTATACATATATCAGGTTTCTCTCCAATAAAGATATCCCATGCCAAATGTATTATAATGTTTATTCTTCAAAAAGGCTGAGTTATAAGTCATGTAGACACTCATTTGCCTGGATTACACAATTGTTGATTTAGGAGCTTTTGATCGATCTATGTTGCATATTTCATTAAACAGCTCACATCAGAAACTATCAGTACTCCCTGCATTATCAGGATGACATGTATGTTATGGAAATTTCATGGCTTATCCATATCTCATCCTACATATCTGAAAACAGAAAAATTGCTTTGAGTATCCAAAAATAACATCTGAGACAATAGCTTCATCCAGTGATTTACTTTTCAAGAATACTTAGAGAAAGTTGCAGGTGCCTCTCTTCTCTGTGATAAGCAGGCCAAAGGCAGAGTGATTCTGGAGGGCTCATCTGGTGAGGGTCTCTACCTCCTTTTTGATGTTCATGACACAGTCAGAGATCTTGTTGAGTCCCTCTGAGATTTCTTCTTAAAGTTGTTGACAGGCAGTGGCAGAGAGTGACATTCCTGCTACTCCAGTTCCTATTCTTGTGAAGAATCCAAGGACCACTAACCAAAGAATGAGTATTGGGAGTCGGGGGTGTCGCTTGGCATGGATTGAAGCCAGGAATTTTGTCCCACTGATTATGTATATTTTGGGGGTTAGAGATATGAGTGTGAATATTTTAGTCCAGGTTGCAGGGAGGCTGAGATAGGCTGTCATTCCACAGAGCACAGACAGCCTCAGAGTAGTCAGACAGAAGTGCTCCTGTATGTCCAGAATGTGATTGGGGGTTGGGTGTTTAACTCCTTTTCCCAGAAGTCTATGGTGATGAACACGATGTCCCTGGAGGGTGAGGTCTGGGTGAGTTTTTGTGTGGCACACTAGGATTTGTTCTCCTAGTGTCGGTACACATCTTGGCATGTACTAATATCCATTCTTGGGAATTATAGAGGTTGGATAGAAGGACACAGGTAGCTGGGGTAGAAGCCAAGTCTGCTCAGACCTGTTCTAAGTTCCCTGTTGTAGCCTATGGGAACCACACTGTAATTATAATGGATGGGGTTTGGTGATCCCTGCAAAAATATGACTGTTTCTTAAGAAGTTTGGAGGATACTCCAGCTTCTGCCTCTTGAGTTTCTGTGTCACCAAGGCTTGGCTGTCATGTGTTTCTTCTCTCCTCAATTAACCATCTGTTAAGTGGTCCTACTGCTTCCTTTAGTCCATTATTATCCAGACTGATGTTTGAATGACTTCAGCTCACGCAATGACTCTCGGTGTCTTGGTCATTTTATTGCACTGAACATATTCAACTTAAAAAGGTTACTTTTGGCTCACAATTTCAGTTTCAATACTGCCTTTTGCAAGGCAGCAATGTGTGGTGGAAAGGTCTGCAGGAAGAAAGCTGCTAATAGCCTCCAGGATGAAGAAAGTGACGGGAGAAGCCACGCATGGAGATAAATTTCCAGGGAATGCCATGAAAGCTCCATGTCTCTTAGCCAGTCTTGATCTTCTATCAACAGTCAGTTGTGACACCTGTGTAATCAAGGCATCTTCCAAACATGTGGGCATTCAGGGTCACTTTAAATCTAAACCACACCCTGATGGTTCAGAGTTAAAATACAAATGCTTCCTCCTTTGAAAACCTTGGGCTTCTATCCTATGTTCTAGCCCAGCCCAGCCCAGCCCAGCAGTGTAACTTCAGAGAACTAGATTCCTTAAGGCTTTGATTTTTCTTTCACCCAGAATCACTGAGGGTAAGAAAAATTTCATACACACAGTGCCTGTTATTGAAAAGGGACTTAATATTGATGCAGGGAACACATTTCAAATCTACACAAAAATGAAACTTAGTATTCACTGTCATTTCTCTCATATTTGAATTCTACTACATTTTCATATAATCTCATTAACATTCTTGTGTTTGCTCACATTCCTCAGGATCCAGACCATTCTAGTTAAACCCTAACAGTCATGTTACCTTGGTAAAATAACGCTGCATTTCAGTTGTACTCTGTAAAATCTGTAAGATGTCACATAGACTTGCATTTGAGGCTTATGTGTCTCAGATATAACAGCACCATGCACATAGCTGTCATTAAATGTAAACTGTTCTCTATCATCTTTATGAGATCAGGACCTGGAGCTCATTTTATGATTCATCAATTTTATAGGAGAGACCTGTGATTTCTCAGTTGTTAGTAAAGTAAAAAAATCTAGAAACTACTCATGTGGTAGAGTCAGAGCGGAGAAAAAAAAAAAGAGTTGCATAAAGATGGGGAGACAGTTTCTTCCCTGTTTTTACTGATTGATCAAAGTGTCCTGAATCTCATCCCAGACATGTAGCCAGCAATATTTATTGTGCATATAGCCTGGGCTCCAAGTTGCATGTAAAAATGAACACATACTTGAAATGACTAGAGGAGTATTTAGTACCAAAATGACAACTAACATCCATGAGAAAAATGAAAGCTGTATGAGTCAAAGAAACTGAGTGCCCCATGGAACCAGCCACTGACTAAATGATGCTTTCTATTAAATTTGTTGGCACAAAGAACCTGTACATCTAGGAAAGCTAGAGGAGCTGCAGGCTGCACCTCACAAATGGAAAAAGGCACCCTAGAACTGTGGGGGTTGGGGTTGAAAGCCCCAGGTAGGGCAGGATATTTTGAATCAAATGCCTGAGTGTCAGTTGGCTGGGCATGTGCATGGAACTCTGCTCCTGATTGGCTCCTGGTAACCAGGTTACCACAGGATGCATTCCAGGTGGCAGGTGCTGGCCTGCTGCTTTCAGTTAGTGGAAGGTGGCTAAAGGAAGAAATACTCTGACCAGATCTCTGGCAGTTGTTTTGCCTCTCAGCACTTAGGGTTTTTCTTTATGCTATTTCACTCATAGTCATAATTAAAAACCTTTGCCAACACTGTTAAACATGATTAAGGTGTTTTCTTGCAATTTTGAAATCCATCTACTTTTCTACTGAACTAAATCATTCCATATTTTTTCTTTTCTTTTGTAGATGTAGCTTTGGAATCAAAGACTTCTGACAATCCAAAGGCAGAAACAATTTTCCAGAGCAAACATCAAATATATGGTAGGACTGCTTTTCCCAGTGAAGCATAAGGATGAAAGATATTATTATAGTATGCAATATATTCTACAAACATTTAGAAAGACTTACACACTGGTTTCCATTTTTCAACTTTTTATATCTTCATTTTACTTTTAATATCTGATTTTACATTTTCTTTTAAAAGTCACTATATAATTGAGAGCCTGTGTACTCTCTTTTAACACATTTTATGACCTCTTTTTTAGAGCAGTTGACCCCAGGATTAAGGAAGGGGCATGGTTTTAAACTTATTTTTTACATTATTTTGTTCCTTTCTATTTGCTCCACAGAGCATGTTTTAAAGATAAATGATAGAATTTAGGTTATCCTTAGTTTATCATGTCAATAAATTTGAATATCATACAGATACAGATATAAATACAGACAGAGTGAGAGATAGATAGAAATAGACCAGTGAGAGACATATTCAATCATCACTTGACTGCATTGCTACAGTGCTACAATCAAGTGAGCCTGCCTCATAAGACTTTTATGATTTATGATGTTCTCAGTAAGTTAAAGCTAGACAAATTTTCTGATCCAAATAAGAAAATCTGTGTAAACCTACTCCTGACTTTTCCTAGAATGCTAGTCAAAGTCTGTAAGTAGTGGAAATTATTGGGTCCTGCTTACTGTAGGTGGGAATTAGTTTTGTTAGGCCATTTCTGCAAACTTAATTATGTTTTTCCTGTTTATTTAAATTGCTTGTTTTGTTTTGTTTAAATAAATGATATATGACAAAATTTCCTAGTTGAAGGCAACAGTAAGAATTTTAGAAATGAAGACTGTGTAATACTTTGAAAAATGAACCACATTGAAATATTGTTGTGAAGGATTACTACTTGTATTTCACTTTGTATCCAATTTTCCTTCTTCAGATGGTCATTTTG
Source organism: Hydrochoerus hydrochaeris (assembly GCA_004027455.1). NCBI lineage: Eukaryota > Metazoa > Chordata > Mammalia > Rodentia > Hydrochaeridae > Hydrochoerus > Hydrochoerus hydrochaeris. The sequence goes on along the minus strand of PVLA01014488.1, from coordinate 22,543 downwards.
GGTTATTTCATGGCTGTGTTTCTCCATTTGTTTAAGAGCTGTGGGCTTCTCACATGTAGAGCATGGGATGCAATAGAAGCTGCCCTGTGTTTCTCTCTTCAGGGGAAAGGAAGGTGCAGGCCGTAGTGTGTAGCATCAGAGGAGATGCAGCATGGGAAACACCAGGGCCCAGGTCACTCTTGGAGCAATTATTTTATGGCCTCTGTTTGAACAAAATCAATCTGTGTGCTATGTGTTTGTTCTGTTAGATTAACACACTCATTTCAACCTCAGTGTTTAAAGTGGGTTACTTGACACTTGTCTAAAGACCCACTAATAATTTAGTAACATCTTTACTGTACAATATCATTGTAGATTACCAATAGGTGGTTCGATGCTTTCAGGAATTCTAGTGCTGGAAGAGGTCAGTGCCTAATGTGACACTTGCTCTTAGAGCTGTCTGCAATGAAAAACTTGTAATTAAGCTATGTGGCAGTAATGTACAACTATAAAGTAGTGTTTATATTCTGAAGAATGTCTGTGTTCAAGTTGAGATATGCAATATATTAACTATTGTATTAGGTAAGTCTCTTGTCTGTTCCAGGTGTTGCAAAGATTTGTTGTGTATGTAAAGAATCTATCATTTTTAGGTTAAAAAGAAGGTGTAACTAATTTTTTTTGATTTTATGGAATTCATCTTGGTAGATAGTATTTTTGTAAAATAAAATAGATTTTCAGTTCATTCTATATATTCATAATCCAATGGATAATTAGCTACTTTTATTACTTGGTGTGTGTGTGTGTATGTGTGTGTGTGTATGTGTGTTTGTGGTACCTGAGATTGAACTCATGACCTCGCATTTGCCAAGCATGCACTAATGCTGCTGAGCTAAACCCCTGGAACAATTAGCTACTTTTATGCATTTTGTAAGGTATTTGTATTAGCATAGATCAATTAATTTTTTTCCTTTTTTATTTTATTCCTAGAAGATGAACAGAAGAATATTCCTTTTACCCAGGTCAGTAAATAGTTGCAAAGGGTAAAAAAAACTCAGAAAGAATCAAACTTTCTCTACCATGATTTCCAAACAATACAATGAGGATTCCTTCTGTTACAACAGATTTCCTTTTCTGCATTGTGGAAACATCTTGTATTTTCCTACAGTGTTTTAAATTGATTCAGGAAAGTGTGTGAATTCATAATTTCCAATTTAAGGGTTTCTCACAGTTAACTTCCATTACAGTAGCATGGGTATAGCGATAAAGATTGACCTGAAATCCTTTGCCTCAGTTTTTGTTGTTTTTCTAGCATGCTCATATTCTTCCCTATTTGCTTCAAAGTATCATACCTTTTAACCTAAATAACTAATGGGTATATATAACTACTGTCTGCTGTTGTGTTATATAGTAACAGTCACACTTCACTGGCTCTTTGTACATCTTTCATTCTTCCTCAAAAATACTTGTGAAATTTGATCCATTGTGCATTTCTACTGGATGATTCCCTTTGCTAACAACACTCACTCACAATGTGAAGTACAATAGGGAATGTTACAGGGCCTTTCTCTTTCTACCTTCTTCTTTTTCAGGGAGGTGTCTCAATTTCCTACTTTAAAGGGGGAGTTTTCTAATCAGCTCCTCCCCCCAACTGTGACATCTGTCACTTGCCTAGGAAGAGATCACCCATCTCCTAAAACACAACTGTTTCATTTGCCCCTGGAGGCCACCCTTTCAGGTCCTTCCTACCTAAGTAAGGCTGGCTTCTCCTTAGGTCAGCTGCCTTGTGCTTGCTCTGGGATCTGGTCTTGAGTCACCCAGTTTCTTGCTGAACTGCCCACTTGTGCTGGATCCTCACCAGACTAGACTCTTCTGTTTCCTGTCCTGCTGCACTCTCCTGTTTTACTGGAGCACACTTTCCCGTGAAAGTTCATATGGATTTGTTCAAAGAGCTAGCCTGTGAAGGAAATTATCTTATATAACAATACAAAGACTTGTATGTTGGTGCTAATTTTCATAAATCTCTTCTCACTTCTGATGATGCTATTAACAATGTTGCTATCATATAATTAACCAGTGCTAGTCATCCCCACCCCTTTCTCTGGAAGCTTTTAATAGCATCTCTCCCTTTGGGATGCTAAAAGAACACAGGGTTTCTTACTGACCTTGTCATCTTATTGATGTGACAATTAAAGGCTTCAGACTGACTTATCCTCCTCTAATTGTGGATATTTTCTCTAGTTTTTTCCTTATAATTTGTTTAAACATTGTGCCTATCAGACCAGTATTTCTTCACTAGTCACAAATTTCTGTCCCCTTTTCCATTTCTACTTTTTATATTGGCTCTGATTTCATGTTCCATTCTTTGAGTTTGTGGTTTTTCATCCTTATTTTGACATGTATTTAACATGTCTTTTGCTCCTGAATTTCTAGCACTCTCTCAAATTCCTGTGTCTCTCTGCACCAAGGAAGGGTTGGAGGCTTCCCAGAAATATGTGGTTGACCCTGGCAGTTTCTGAATGGAAATACTGTATGTGAGTGAGACTTTTTCTTAACTGATGGGTCTTACTGTGAGAATATGAAAAGGAACCCAACTTTTCCTTTGTGGAATGCTAGTGCATTATCTGGGGGCAAATCTCTGAGACATGCTGATTCTTTCAGAGTGGAAGATCCTAGCCTTTTTCTAGTGAGTAAAATAAAAACTATCTGATTTACAGAAATTGCTCAGCATTGTTTTCTCCCCCTTATTTCCTAGGTTTGAGTTATGATGTACTTCATACTTCTAAGCCGTCAGGCTTAGTATCTCTAGAGCATAATACTTGCATTCTGCAGAGCTTTAGGGCAGGTGAACTCTGGGATCTACATAGATATTCCCTATGGTTCTTCTTGGTCTCTGCTTCCATGTTTCCTTCAAGGTGCCATGTGCATCTGAGTTGAGAACTAGTTGCAGGTTCGACCAGCCAGAAAGTCAGCTGGTTTCTGCTCCAGCCACATTTCACAGGCACCAGAACTGAGCTCCTGATAGCATGCCATATGGATGAATATTTTTTGTTTGACTTATATCTTTCACACATCAAAAATGGTGTTCATTTTGTTTCCTGGGCTTGTGGGCAACATTTATTTTAACCTTTAATTCAAATGATATTTCAGGAGCAAGATGAAGTAGTTGTATATTCATCAGTGCACCATGTTTAGCTTAATTAATACCTATAGTTTAGCTATAAGTATTTCTTTCTCATTGATGGCATAAAATACTCAATGCTCACAAGTTAAAGGAGGAAAGGTTAATTTTAACTAACATTTGTAGGAGTTTTTGTCCATGGTTATCTGTTTGCAAAGCCAGGAAGCACAGCAGAGGAGCATGGAAGAGGATAAAGAATGCATAGAACAGAAGTCAGGAAGTGGCAACCCTTTGTGCTCCTTTGATTTTTTTTATTCCATTCAGGTAATAAGCTCATTGGTGGGTGCCACTCACACTCAGGGTACCTCTTCTCTCTTCACTCAGTCTATCACCCATACCCAGGACTATGATAATCCTCTGCACAGCACTATGCTAAATTATTCTGTGGACTAATCCAATATCACACACCCATGATTCAGTCACCTCCCAAAAGTCTCATGTATGAACTCCCGAGTATATGAGGGTACATCTAGTAAAAGCAATAATGAAGTATGTTTAAATTCAATATATTTAATGGTACCAATTTGAATCATTAAAAGCTTATATCTCTAATATATTAAAGCTTGCTTTCACTCGTAGGCATCAGCTTATTCATCCTAGCAGTGAAAAAGTTACCTTAGAGAGATACTGGTACTGAGAGTAAGGTCACTGCTGTGATGCTATCTGAATATATGGTTCAGAAGCCTTAAGAACAGATTTATAGGAGGATTTGGAAAGGTTTGGAGATGACAGCTGGAGAAGCTACCCTAGAATGATGTGGTCACTCTGTTCAGAGCTCAGAATGTTAACTCTAGTCCTGTTGTAAAAGACTGGGCTGGAGGGGTTTCAGTGGGAAAGGGCTCCACTGGCAGTTGGACTTGAGACCATGTGTGTTACATTTTGGGAGAAAATATTTGTCTGCATTTGGCTCATGTTCAGAGACTTTGCAGAGGTAAGATTAAGTATAGTAGACTAACTAATCTGGTGGAAGAAATTTCAAGGCAGTGCAATGTTCAGGAAGTGACATGGATACAGTTGGGGGTTTTCAGCTAGATTTATACTGAGAATTAAGAGCAAAGGGTCAAATAGAATGATTTAAAATGTTTCAATTCCATCCAGCAAATTTGTGCACTGCAGAGATGGAACAAAAGACATCTTGGTTGCTAAAACATTAGCAATAAAATGCCAAGCCAAGTATTGGAAGAGGAGAATAGAAAAGATGGCCTGAGAGTATCACAAGCAGAAGAACTGCACTGCCCATGAAAATGCCCTCTGGAGAGGTGCTAAAGTCTCCAGACATTGGGGGTCCCAATCTCCATGTCTTTCCTGAACAGTGACTGTTTTTGTTCTGAGCCCTCCATTGTCACTGGAATGCTGGAACCAAAGCAGCTGCTCTAGCCTTCATTTGCTAACTCTGACACTTGAGTATTTTTTGTGGTGACAGGTCCCATAATGATCTCTTTGCTAAGCTCAGGTATTTATTTTGAAGGTAATACAGTGTCTGGCTAAGCCTTTCAGGGGTTAGATGAACCACTGTGTAAGACTGTTTTATGTCTTGCTTCTATTTGCGCTGCACCTGTCACCTGGTTCTGGCTGATTTGTAAGTGCACATGTGCACACACACACACACACACATGCACACCACACACACACTCAGCATGACCTCTCATCTGGCTGGGCTCTTAAAATCATAAAGAAATAAAAGTTCTTTAAATAGTTACAATTCAATTTGTTGGAGCAGCTGCATGTAGCTGTAAGTGTTGGGATTTATTATGCTAGACTTACATAATTTATCATATTTATTTACTTTAGTGCAGTGATACATGAACTAAAATGGGGCAGTCTAAGCTGTATGAAGAGAACAAATTGGAACAAAGGTGAAGCATGAATATACACATTAATGTAAAATATGATTCATTTTTAGTACTGTGTTTTAAAACAGGCATCATGCATTATTTTCAGATATGTAAATTTTTATTTATTGACAAATGAGGTGCCAATTTGGCTCTTTATTGCCAATTATCAGTCTAGTTCTGTAATCCAAGAAATGGGTTCCTTGTTAATTTTTACCATTACAATTATTTTTGTTTCCTACCTTTGACTTGAACAGTATGAATCACTTTGTAGCTTTATATAAAGGGGATATTTCTACACACAATCAAGGATAATTTATTTAAATTGCATATATGAAGTTGTTTTCAGGTTTAAATGACTGATATTAGTGCATTTTATATATGTGTAAATTACAGTATATAGTATCACATATACAGTGTACACTAAATGCATATATAAGCTGAAATGATAGGCATTTACTCATATTAAGCCAATATGCTAAAATTCATTGTTTTACATTTTTAAATTAAGCATTGTGTGGAAATATATATGGTTTTGAGTTCTGACTGTTTTGGTTATTTTTAAAAACTTGGAAATGAGGTATGGACCCTTTCTGTCTTAAATTCTGCAGGTGATTTCACCTGAGGACCAGTTGTTCTCACCTGGATGTGTTGTCTTGCTTCTTATTACCAGACCAGGTTCACCACATATTTGTTGTTTTTCACATACTTAGAACCTTTAGAAATGACTTTCTGGGAATAGCAATCAGAATTTTCATATTGGTACACTAATAGGGTCATGCCTTGCAAGGTCACTAGGTTTGGAAGGCTGCTGAGGAAAAAAATTAAACATATGAAGGTGATCCTTTAAAATCTCTTACATTGTCACTGAAGTTCCTTCTTTTCTTTTCTTTCTTTCTTTCTTTCTTTCTTTCTTTCTTTCTTTCTTTCTTTCTTTCTTTTCTTCTTTCTTTCTTTTTCTTTTGGTGGTGGGGTACCCAGGATTGAACTCATGACCTCGTGCTTGGCAGGCAGGTGATTATGGTGCTGAGCTATGAAGGTGATCCTTTAAAATCTCTTACATTGTCACTGAAGTTCCTTCTTTTCTTTTCTCTCTTTCTTTCTTTCTTTCTTTCTTTCTTTCTTTCTTTCTTTCTTTCTTTCTTTCTTTCTTTCTTTCTTTCTTTTTCTTTTGGTGGTGGGGTACCCAGGATTGAACTCATGACCTCATGCTTGGCAGGCAGGTGATTATGGCACTGAGCTAAATGCCCAGCCTCTTTGAAGTTCCTTTTATTGACTTATTTATTGTTGGTACTGGGATTGAACTCACGACTTTGTGCTTGCCAGGGAGGCACTTGTGCCCTGAGCTAAATCCCCAGACCCACTGAAGTTCCTTTTAATGTTTCAATTCCTGCAGAGTGATATATATGCCTGGATTGATTGTTCATATAGTAAGTACAGCATGTAATAAAACTGCATACTATCATTTAAAGACTTATTTTAGCCTTATTCTTCAGAAGGCCCAAATTGTTTGTTGTCACTCCTCTAGTGTCACTGCAGATAAATTTCTAGTCAATTTTATTTGGAATAAGATTTGTCTTCCAAATTGTAATTCACTTTTAAATAACTATTTGTCAAACAGTGGTTGACCTCCCTATTTTTTTCCCCAAAATTCTGTGCTCAGTAGTCAGAGGTAGAAGCAGAGGGAATCTTTCTTTCTCAGGAAAAGCATAATTTCTTATTTCGTAGGTGGGTGATATGGTGCAAGAAACTGGTGTCTTGTGACAGGTATTGAATTTGAAAATGAGGATACTAAAAAATAAACATTGTGTAGGGAAAAGTTTTATGATGCAGCTGCTGGTGGAAGTGTTCCAAGAAAGTAGATAAGGTCAAATTTGTAGGACATGGAAGAAGAAAAATAAGTGTCAGGGAGAGAGCAGCATAGATGAGACAGGAATGTGTCCTGATTTGTGCAGGTAGCGTAGAGTAAAATTAATAAAATTTTGAGTGCCTAAGGCTTTCCAAGGAGTAATGTAATGGAAATCCACCCAGCAATGAACTGAATGCTAAATTCCCAAAGTGAATTTTGTTGTGTATTTTGGATGTGAAGGAATTGTGTACTTTCCTAAGGGAACAGGTCCACAGTGACCTATGGTCCTGGCTCATTAGTGAATGAACAGACCTGATATAGAGTCCTTTGACTCATAAATATTTCTTTCATCAACCTGACATGCTTAGTGTCAGCTAACCAATTAGGTATTAAATTTTTGTTTGCTATGGGTGAATTATTAATATCATTCCACCATTATTTATGGCATTATATTTTATTCTGGTTGCTGAATACTAAACAGAAAATCTCAATTTTTTCTTGCTGAGAAAACTCTAAAATATTAGTTTAAAACTTACATAGTATTCATAAAGCCATTCATACTAAATGCTTGCCAGGCTTGAACACAGGACCCATAGTAAGGCCTCTATTTTCTTTTTTATTTTTTTTTCATGTTTTTTATTTAGAGAAAAAAACAGGAAAAAGGTAGAAATATTACAGAATTTCAAGAAAAGAAGATAAATAGTAAGAAATCACTAGTTGATATATTACATATTTTAGAAATAGTTATTCAAGTTACAGAATTAAAGCAGTGAGAGTGCAAACAGATTTGTTCAAAAATCCAACAAGAACCTAGAAATATGGTCATCAATTCCACCCATCTAAACATACATGCAGCTATATCTTTTATAGCATTTCCTATTTCCTCTTTTTTTTACAATAGAAATTATATATTTTAAAAATTTTATTTAAAGAGAAGAAAAAAAAACAGAAAAAAGGGTAGCAACAACACAAAATTCTAAAATAAAGAAAGAAAAAGGAGAGGCCTGTACTTTCTAACCTGCTCCTCAAACACGCTGGAAAATAAAATGCTTCCTGCAGTAGTTTTCTTGCAGAGCCACGCACATCTTATTGCTTTCAAACAGCTCATGCCATGTAAGAAATGTCTTAATGCTTTGTGACTGGCCATTTTATCCAAGGGAAAACCCCCATCTTTTATGGACTTTACTTACTGTGACATTTTCTTATACTTTCCTTTCCCTTCAGGTACCTCCAGGGAGGCTTTCTAGGAGGTACAGCTCTTGCTCAATGATATTTCTTGATGACAGCACACTCGACCAGCCTAATGGCAGAAAGATGATACAGTGGTGAGTACAGAGATGTTACAGAGGCCAGAGTGACAGAGCCCTTACTGCTAAGTCACTCCTAGCCTGCTGATGAACTACAGCTATGGGATTCACCTCAGCTTAAGACATTGGGGTCAATGAGAAAATATTAATCTTAAAGGCCTGAATGCGAAGTTTCAACTTTTGTTTTAATCTCAGACTGAATGGTAGAAACACCAGTGAGCAACTAAAGAGTCCCAGAAAACATACACATCTATAAATTATGCATTTATGTATTAAAAATGATTAAATCTAAAGACAAAGGTGCTTTTTATTGGATATGTCTAGAAAACAATTAATCCTCCATGACTGGCAGATATAAAATGTGTTTCACAATTTAGAAATGACTCCTGGAAAAAGAAAGAGCTTTTCCGGTGTCGATACCAATGGATATCAATACTTGAATGATTGCCATTATACATGAGTGATGTCACATCACAAGCTGTGTAATCATTGCTGTGCTAGAGTGAGCAACACACCAGGGTCATGAACTCAGTGGCATCACAAACTAAAGATAGAATGTTCCAATAGCGAGATAGTTTATTGGAAAGGGTGAAGAAGAAGATACATTACTACATTGATAGGAATCAGGGGTGCACTCTGGAAAGATGCAAGATCCACGGATCTTTGCTCTTGGCTACTTTTATTGAGTGCCAAAGATCCCTGGACCTCCCTGGAACTTGCCATATCCTGACTGGTTCCCTAGGCTACCGTTGCATTAGAATGGGCCCCTTCTCTATGTGATTTCTTTGGGGGGCTTTGTGAAACTATTGGGCCTTTTCTCCAAGTTGGGCATCTGGTTGGCTAGAAGATGCCTCATTTATGGTTACTTTTGAGTCATTTTTATTACAGGAATATAAGGACCCTGGAGAGGATAATACAGTGAGCCTAGAGTGGTTATGTGTGAGTGTGTGTTAGTGCACAGGTATGAATACTTACTCAGTAGAATGTTTCCCCAGAGTCAGCCATTCTACCCCACCCTGCTGCTACTCTTGGCTTCTACTGGAAGGTGAATGCCATGGCTTTGTTTAGTGCACACAACTCTCTCTAGGTTTCTCATATATTTTTTGTTCTTGCTGCAGGCACAAAGTGTATTTGCTGCCTTTTTATATATTTCTTTTTTCTATTCTTTATTCCTTAAGAATGTTCCAAGTCAAACATTTCAGTAAACTTTTAACTCCTTCTAATTAGTATTATCCAGGAAAACTAATGTATCCCTATTTATTTTATGATTTTCCTACCTACAGGCCCTTTTTAGCTAACCTGATTGGCTATGATCAGAGATGCACAATGAAAACACCTTGACTGGAGACTTTAAAGCTTAATAAAATGTCAATATCAGAAATTAGGTGCAGAGTTTCTTCAATGAATTGGGCTTGTTCAGGAAACACTGTTAATATCCACCTGGTTATGACATTTGGGTTTAAGAAGAGAGTTTATATTTCTTTTAGAAAGTTAATGCTCTTTTCCCTCATTTTTCTTTTTCTTCAAGAAATGTAAGTGGCATATATATTAATTTTGTTTCTAGTGTGCCAGCTTTTTCTTTTTACTTAATCTTCAGTAAAGTGGTACCATGGTTCATGAATTTAATTCTTTCCACAATTCTATTTAGCAACTGAATTGAATGAGAAGCAAATCAAATTCAGTGGTAAGGTTCAGTGTTAAGCTTATGGGGAAATTTGATTCAGTTCTCATGCAATTCAGGTTGTGACAAGAATTACAGAAAGAATTCAGTCTGTGACCCAAGCAAAGTGACACTCAATGTTTCTCTCCCATTTACATTAGTAACTGAGATCACATTGTGTTTCAAAAAACTCAGCCCTATGCCTATGTTTTTAAGTTTGGCATCTATCAAGGAATTTCTGAAAGTTTGTAATTAAGTGAGGGCTTAAATCAAATAATAAAAGCTGCTCTGCTATGATTAGGGTTGTAGCTTCTGTTCCATTAAAATCCTCATGATATTTTAATGCAAAATTCAGGATACATTTTTCAAGGGTGACCTTCCACAAACAAGAGTTTCTGCCTTATTTTCCTCCCCATTTTGGGCTAAGGTTTAGAATTTTCTTTCTAAAAAATTACTGTAAGTTTAAATTGGCTTTCCTTGTGTTTTGTTAAATAATCACTTTTTACATGATTTTTCAAATGAATGTTTAATAGATAATAGGGCAAGTATGGATTTAGGAAACTTTTATAAATGTTTATCATGGAGTAATAGTGCACTGTTCTCAGTGCTTATTAGAAGCACTCATGCAACTTCCCCAGAATGTGTCAGCAAATTCATGCATTTTTCACCCTTCAACTTCCCTTCGGTCAAGATCAGTGGGCACTCACAAGCACTGTAGGAAATCAGGGATGAAGATGAGGTTTAATGACATGTACATATGCATTGCCAGAAATTCTGACCTTAACTGTCAAGTCACTCACAAACATTATTGCATGTTGGAGTCACCTGAGGGAACTTTTCAAACATGCTTTGTGCCATGTACTCTGTGACACTTAAAACAGAATGTCTCAAGCTTGAACTAGGAACATTGTAAAACTCCTCAAGAGATTCCAGTGTGCAGGAAATTTTGAGAACCACTGAAGGATACTGTATAGGAGAGCACTGCTTCCCACTGTTTCGAGAGATTTGGGGCAACCCTTGGTACCTTTATCTGTAACAATCAGTTGTTGGATGAAATTTCAAATACAGTGGTAACAATTTTCAGTGTATGATAGTCAGGGTGTGATTAAACTCAATTGGAGATTCAGCAGTTTGAAACACTATACAAATGTTTGTTTCTGGTGTGAATGATGTGAGACTGTTTAAATTCAAAAACACAATCTGAACTGATTTTCAAATTCAGATTTGCCATTTGTCACTTATGCTAAACTTAATTTTAGACAGTGATGGAAACTGGAAGCATATAACTCACCCAAGGTTACCCTTTGTTCTCTAATATACAGCGCCTGTGCATAATTTAGACACACAGCAATCTGTTATCTGAAGAGTTTTGTCTGCTTATTAGCGCTGTATTTAAACTAATTTGGAAATACTGGTCAGGAATGAAAATCATTCTATAAGATGTATGCTGCGTTATTATTGATTATTGCAGTGTGACAAAAGGTGATAAGCACTTATATTTACAAGGAAAACTTCTTCACTTGGAGAAGTGATTTTCTTTTTCTTGCTATATGGTCCTTTTATTCTTTACTTTTAGAGGAATAATGAAAAAGTGATGGGCAAGTGAAAAATGAAGTATGTCAAATGAAACCAATGCACATCCTTCAAACTTTTAAAAATATTGTGTAGTTTATTTTTATGGATAAGGGAAGATATATAGAACTTCTCTCAGGTAAGAAGTTTTACAGTTAGAAATCAGAATGACAGGGAACTATGTAATAATGTACAATGAAGAGAAAGGAGTTCTAACATCATATTGCCTAGTGTTTGGCACTGATGGTTGCTACAAGTTGATAAACTAAAATAGAGGAAAGTGCCATTTGCTACAGTGACAAAACAAATGCCCTCTGAAAACAGAGGCTTTTAAGACTCTGGGAAGTCCTGCTTTGAAAATCTGACTTTAATTTTACCAAATGATATACTCAGTCATCAGAGATATTTCTTTTTCCTTCCCCAGTGTGTCCTTAGCTCTGTATCACCACATAAAGCACAGGTGAGCTTTTAAAAACCTGTCTTACAGTTTTAGTAAATTTGCAAAATATCTGTATAGTACTAGATGCTGACAGCAAGTATCTAAGTTCTGCTGTGCTTCTAGTAACACATGGAATTAAATCGTTTTGGGATTCTTGTAACTGGGACTGTTGAAGTATGTTCTCTTAAATATTCCAAGACATATTTGTTTCTATGGATTATACTGTTGTTTACTGTTTTAGAAATTAAAATTGAGAGTTAAATGTGTATGTGGGTGTGCACGCATGTGTGCAGGGGGAGATTTTAACTCAGGGTTTCTCAATCATAGTCTGACTGACATCTTGAGCTAGATACTTCTTTGTTGTGGGGCTGTCCTATGCAGTGAAGGATGTTTAACAGGATGACTGTTCTCTGCCTAGGTAGATGCCTATCACTTTCTCCCTCACTATGATAATCAACAGTGTCTACAGTTAGACACAGTTAGACACAACCACATCTCTTAAGAACCAACTTTTAAAATAAATACCAAAAATCTATCTTTCAAAACTCTTACATTTTTGTTCCTGGTTTTCATTGAATGAAATATGTATCTCTATTTACTCTTACATAACTCTCTGTATTTAAATGAATGGAAAAGTTTCTTGGTTCCTATGCAGTTACTTTTGAAAAAACAAAAATAAAATAACCTAATCTCATAAAAATAAGTATTTGTACATGAATGAATTTGTAATAATTTCAGGTAATTGTGGATAGTCTTTTATTTTTCATTGCACATTGCAACTATTAATTTTTTAAACTAGATAAGGTGAGATTTTATATAGAATGTCTGAAATTACATTATTCTTCATAAGTACATCTCATAAAATGAATACTTCTTTTACCAGTACATGCTTGATACTATGCACTGATCAGCTAAAATACTGGTTGAGATTTCTTTACAATATTCAACATTCTTTACAACATTCAAAACTCTTTGAATTGCTCTAAAGCTGTCAGAAGTTTCAGAAGAAAGTACACATTTTCCAAAATCTAGAATTTAGTTTCATTGCTTGAATTTATTATTAGCAAGATAAAATTTTCATTTTTCTTGCAGAAATATATTTATAGTTTCATGTTGAAATGCTGTTCTATGGTTATCTCTCATACAAATCACATGTGCTGTTTCAGAGCACAAATGTAATTCAGTATACAAAAATGGTTTAGGTGAACTTGTTATTTATTCATAATATTTAAAAAGTGCCTAGACTTATTAACAGTACTTTTCACTGCATGATCCCCAAAATACTAAGAGAAACAGGCTTTCAAGCAAAACTGAAATAACAGTAAAAAAGAAAATGACAGGTGGTGTAATAAGCTATCACAGGCTTATTCATGTTGAGAAATCAGAAATCTTACTTTTCCATTTATGCAAGCATTACAAAGGGCCAACAGTAATAAAACAAGTAATGTTTCTTGCTCTCATGAGCTTCCTAAAAAAGAGACTGAATAATCTTCAGAGAGCCATAGACCACAGCAAGCCCCTGGCACAGGGAAGCACAGTATAATATTTTATTGAAAATCCTGGTCCTGTATACCAAGGCCACTATATTTTTAAACCCAAGTCACAGAACAAAAACATATGATGAAACTATAGGGCATTAAAGAGAGCAAAAACATGGATATCTGCATCTCATTCACATATAATATATTTGAAGACTTGATTCCCTACCACTGTTGCTTTACTAGCATTTCATGCTGAGGAAAGTCATGACTTAGAGGCACCTACAATGGGTACCTTGGAAAGGCCTTCACACTACTTGATCCACTGATGAAAAAGAAGTCTTAAAGCCAAAATCAAGAAGTAGACTTTGTAAAGTTGGTTGGTGTGTTGCAGATCATGGTTCTTTCTCTATCCTCCTCTACACAAGCAGTTATTTAACTAAGATGCTAATGATTGCACTGAGGTGTATTTTTTTCTTTTGTAGAAAGGCAAATAGATTCCTGGATATTTTTAATGAAAAATTTCACCCAATCACAGTGTCACCTTTTTTGAAACTGTAAGGCTTTATCTCATGTAGTTGTGTTTCTTTCTTGCTATTTCCATTTGACATTAGTTGACAGAAGTAAATTATGACCATCTATTTGAAACTAAATCATGTCTTTTCCCATGTCATGTTGTTTCTCATCTTCTCAGGAGTTTTTTTCAGGGCCATGATAGAGTAAGAAGTGACTTCCTGGTTTGTTATTGAGCTAAGGATAATAAATATACTACTACTCAAGTATCAGAAAATGTAGATTTTCAAAACATAATTTTCAATAGCCTCTAAAAATATAAACCTATGTTAATGTACCCAAAAAATATGATTTCTCTGAGAAGAGAAATACACAGAGACTTCTTCAGGTGTAATTAAAGTGCTCAATAGTCATGTGACTGCTTCCAGTTACCTGTGACTTCATTGATAGAGGATATGGTTGCAGGACACATGTTACATTCTTTTAGACTTTATTACACAGAAACACAATGTATCATCCAGAAGACTTTCAGGCTAAGGATGAATTAGAGAAATCTGTGAGCCAAAGTAGAAAGAATATCGATTTTCTAAGCTTGTGTGCACATAGGTTGCTTGCCAATGGAGTGCATTCTGATAGCGCCTCCCTTGTGCAAAACTCACAGAGCTGATTTTCACAACATAGACACCTGTGTTTCACTAGGTGGTTGCTTATGGGGCTGCCATTGTATGTGTGGTCATCACTGACCAATGTGTCATTAGAGACGGTAAATGATTCCAGTGTTTTTCATTGAAGATTAAAAAACATGCAACTAAATTTAAACGATTATAAGAAACAGGTGAGAAGAAGGTGAAGACTGCTCTCTTAAGAGTACTTAAGGGTTTTCTTCAATAAATCCTTGTATTGTTTCATTTCTCCTTTCAGAATGAGAAGCTTCCAGAGCAATTCTTTGAGTGTGATTCTGACCAGAAATGTATTTACACATTTCTTGCTAGTATTTTTAAAACTGCATGGCTTCCAGCTGAATGTGCAAACATAAGTTTGGTAAGATGTTTCTTGTTTGTGGAACATACTTAGAAATTGGTCTTGTACACAGAAGAAGGAGGTATTTTTTATCAAACTGTCATTTAGCAGGATTTTTTTTATTGTAACAAGCCCACAAATGATAGAAAGATATGTGAGCATGTGCATAGGTTACATGCAATACTAAGCATTGAATTATAGGGGAGTTCAGCATCTGCAAACTTTGTTATGAGTCAGATTCCAGGAACAGTGAATGACAGCTTTCCATGTAATCCTTACTCAGCTATTATCTTACCTAGCTCTTGGCAGAACAAATGTGTGATGTGTGTCAGAAGTATATGAGGTTATCTTATCAGCTGTCTCAAAGTTTAGAGATTTCATGGATATAGACTGGCAGCTCTACTTTTTCTGTAAAAATACTAAGAAAATTGCATAGTTTGCTAATAATGAAAGGAGAACAAATATTCATGGATCACAGAAGTGTGGACAAGAGCCATGTGAAAGTTCATCCTGTTTTGATGTGGCTTTGTTATCAAGGCACAGAATTTGGGAAAAACAAACTCTATAATTGTAAATTCCTGTTCCTGTCACACTGATCTGCTCATCAGCCACTTGAAGGAGCTTTTTAGTCCAACACTTAGTGTCACAAAAGTGTTTGTAATGTGACAAGAAGATAAAATGTGCTCGTTGTGAGTTGGCTATTACATTTCATCATGGCATGTCTAAAACAGTTCTACAACTCCCATATGGGTATGCTACATTGCATGTCACAGACACTTAGTATTCACTGAACAACTTTGCACCCAGTCTGTGGTTTTCTTGAATGGATGACTTTTGCTGAGATGTCCTGCCATTCCTGTCACCAAAATGTGACAAAACTTTTACATGGAGATCAGAGGTCTCTGATTTCCAATGGGAACACAACTTCTTCCTTTAGCTGAGCAAAATCTCTGTAGGACTTCCCTTTTTGGTCAGACACCGAAACAACTTACAATGTACAGCAGTTCTTAACACAGCACTTACACAGCACTCAAATAAAAGAACAGTGCTTTCTTCTTGGCAGATTTACATAGAGAGGTTTTGTCTCATGCTGAGATTGACCTCTGTCCTACTAACTGGAAATGGATAGTTATTGGAGCCATTCATGTTGCCTGCAACTTTTGGCATGAGGAGACTGTGTGGAATATAGAATTCACCTGGATCTTCAAGGACATGACACTTGAAGACATGTGAATTTATCAGGTTTTGGTAATTTTCTAACCATTTTCCAGTTCACTTGCTCCATCAGGTGTGCATTTTAAGAAATATTTTTAAAAATTACATTATACAGAAAATGAAAATAGACACAGAAGTCTTAACTCTGCATCTAACCATACTATAAAAGTTCCTATTTGCCTCATTAATTGATAGATTTGGCAAGGTCATTATTATAACTGTATGTTTCCTTAATTGAAATTTTTTTCTGTTGGTTTTGCCAAAAGTTTTACAGGTGTACTAACAGAAATCATAACACAGTGCCTACATTTTTGGCTTTCAAATAGCTGGCAGTTCCAGTCCCTTCTTTAAGAACTTTCATGTGTGGCTTCTGAAATGAATACTTGGACATTGCTACTGTCTTAGAAGTAGAACTGAGGCTGAGTTATATCCTTACCTTCAGTTAAATGCTGCATATTTGCTTTTGTTGATTATTCAACCAATATTTAATCAGAACATCCATTTGTAAAATAAGCAGGACACAAAACAGGAGAAGTTCCAGATGGCCAAGCCTACCTCCTCCTGATTTGGCATGTGGCATGTGTGTTCAAACTGGTCTGTTCAGAAGGGCTCTGATTTCATAAGAATACATCAGTGCACTTATCTCAGTCATTTCTATTTCCACTGTGCTGATGTGGCCTCAATGTGTGAGTGTGTGTACATATACCTCTTTTAGTTAGGGGTCCCAGATACTAATTATGTTCGGGATTCCCAGCACAGAAACATGAGTGTGTGTTTGCTTTTCCCTGCTAGAGGTGATGCGTTAATGGGCATTTCTTTGGACCAGTGCTGCTCCTCTTGATCATTCTGACTTTCAAAGTTTATGAGTATCCAGCTTGTCTTCCTAGTAATAAGGTGTCGTTTGACATAAACAGATATGCAGGGACACTGGGAAGGGATTTTTTTCGCATATGGTGCAAAATTGTTTTCTTTCCTTGTTTATTTTCTCATGAATGCTTCCTTGTTTCTAGAGGAGTTATCCCCTGAGACAGCAGAGTGTCACATCTTTCCTTGAAGCCCCTTGACTTCTACACACTCTTCCGCTTATGAGACAGTAAAGATATCTGCAGGGTTTTCAGAGCTAATAAGAGGCATACATCACTTTTGCTCACCTGCTCACTGAAGTGGGGCTTCTTCATGAATACCCTTGGAGTTTGAGTCACAAAGAGGCACTGATGGACTCTGAAGAAACATCCATGATCCAGCAGCGAGTAGGAATGAGCAGCGCACAGTAGCTCCCCTAAGCCCAAGTGGAAAGCTGCTGGATACTAAAAGGTCTTCAAATAGCTGCACCTTGCTGAAACATCAGTGTTTTCTTCCAGTTGGTCAGCCTTCCTAGGTCTCCAAACAAAATTGACAGCAATCTTAGATGATCAAAATGACGTTTTTGAAGATACCTCACTTGACTAAAATTGATCTGTGTTTGTTTTACTGTGTTTTTTCCCCTACAGAAGTGAATTGGAAAGGCAGTACTTGAATCTCCTTGAGTATGACCTTAATGTACCTTTCAATCTTTTTGCCAAATACTACTTTGATCTTCGCTCTTTAGCAGAAGACAGCAACTTGTATCTTGTGTTTGCACTTCTCACCCGAGAAACAGCACTGGACCTACAGGTATGACTGGGCTTTCATTAAGGGTTTTGTGTGAGCCACTATAGCAAGCAAATGAAAACTGTTCAAGTTAATCCACTCAAGAGTTTATTAACCCTTTGATTTCAGTCATATTTCTCAGTTCCACTATACTTTGTAGAGAAGTCCATGCTATTAAATTTGATGTCTCTGATCACAATTCAGAATAAATTTCATGATAATAATTTTCATTTTGAACCTCTACCTTTATGCAATACTGATACCTGATTAATTCCTGGTGGTATTTTCCCTTATTCTGTATTCAAATGCAGCTCACTTAACTATTTGTGTCTATTTTTTTTCTCAGTTTACAAATACAAGTTAGAGTTCTGCACTCTCAGTTCAAACCCATGAGTTCATTAGATATTTAGTGGCTGTGGTGAGAGTGGTACATTTAAGATGTGTAATGTGCATATGTTTCAAATAGTGGCCATCGGAAGTACATAGATTAAAAGAAAGTGGCAGCTTACATGGCTCAAAATAACATAAAATTTCTTATCACATTTGTGGAGCATAAACCAAAATAATTTACAGCTGCAATGGATACTTTCAAATAACACTTTCTGTTGTGCCTTGGTAACACAGTAATTCCAAAGTATACAAACACTCAAGTTGCAAGCTTCTACAGATATGAACAGAGCTCACATTTTTAAAATGCTTTATATTGTATATTTGTGTGAAAGGTTGTAAGACCCATTTTTTTGAACTTAGAAATTCATCAGACCTGTGCACATTTGCCCAGAACAGAACTCATTCAAAACTCAGGGGCTTAAGTGCATTTTGAAATTTGTATTTTTTTCCTGTAAATCACATGTATTTGAAAGAACACTTTGTAATGGTTCAGTCATGAGACCTGTCCTATCCTGCAGTAGAGTTCACACTTTTTCCATGGATGCTGCTTAGAGGTTCTAATAACTAGTAAAGATCAGGTAGCACTGACATAGCTGAACCAGTGTTGATTGATTGCTTTGGAAAGGTACTGGTTTATTATATTTTATGCTCCTATTAGCAGTCTGTCACATCACATCTTACATCTTCAGAAATGCCCTTCATCAAAGTAGAAAAGGCCCTTCATCAAGCTTCCCCTCGCCTATTAATTGAATCAGTACCATTAAAGGATGTCAGGGAATTGGTAGGAAGTAGCATCCCCATAACCTGGCAGTGCAGGCCTGAGTCAGCCAATGCAGTAGAGACTGTGCAGTGTGTACAAGGGTCTGCAACATGAGTGAACAACAACCGATGGATTTGTTTGCTTTAAGGTTGTTACATTTTAATTTTTTCTACCTATATTCTCTTTCCTGTTTCCTAGGCCATGTCAAGACAGTATGAAGATGAAGATTTGTGCAGAGCTGCTATGAGAAGATCTTCCAGTGATGGCAATTCCATTGCTATTTGACAGTCTAACACCATCCTCTCTTAAAAAGGAGAAATGTGGCCTGTGACATCATGAGCCCCTCATTTACACAAGATGGACAAATCACACCTCTCTTGCTAAAAATAAAAAATCTCCAACATTAATATTTTTACCAAAAGGAAAGACTTTGTATTTAAGAAACTCCTGGACAGTGACAGTTGTACTGCATGGGAAAGAAAGACATCTTGTCAAAGCAGTGACTCACACCCTTTCTTCACTGATGTGAGCAGAGTCACAAATACTGCAAATTGCAAGTTCCCATCTGACAAGGCATTTTCTTAGTTCCCAGGTCAATGCCCCTGAGCTCCGAGAGATTTTTGAATTGAGAGTTTTTAGTTACCTAATTTTAATTTTTAATTAATTTTTTAACATTACATTTAAAAATACTACCCATATAATTATTCTTACCCGCCCCTATATTACTGTGTATGGCTTTAGAATATTTGTAGTTTTATAATTAATTGGTAGGTTTATAATTAATTTTTGCTATAGTATAATTAATTTTGTAGTGTTATTATAATTGTAGTTTTATAATTATTATTGCAAAGTTCTGAAAGTAAATCCCAGCTCCTAGCTACCCACTGAGTTTCCCATCCAGCCTCAAACTTGGGAGTGTTACCACTTCTGGAGCCTCTTAAGACTAGACTGTGTCACTGTCAGGTATTGAAGGGTATTTCTTCCCATGGTATCACTTGGTTTCTAGTCATTATTGTCAGTCAGTTTCCACCCAAAAGCTGCCAGATAACACTGGTCATATTCATTCTCTGAAAGCACTGCTTCGAAGTGCTGCAGCATGACTGTGTTCATAAAGAGAAAGCATCAATTATCGATGACTTCTTTGTGCCAACACTGAATCATGTGAATGGTCAGTGGTACTTCCAAGTTTCTGATGATTTTCCTGTTGTTAAACAAACATGTAGAAAATATTTTCATAATGGAAACCAACATGACAGTTCAGTGATCTCTAGAGATAGTCAAGCATAAGGTGTCCCAAAACCTGCAAAGAAGTTTTAAGCATCAGAGTACTGTGGTCTGTGACTTACAAGGCACTGCAGCAGGTATGAAAGCTCCAGACTTACAAAATATCATCTGAATATTTCAGTTTGGCAAGTTTGGAATATTATGCTTTCATACTTCACTTTTTCTAGCCTCTCTTGTAGGGCATACAGAGGGTAACTTTATCAAATATTAAAATTAAAAGCTTTTTTTTTTTACATTTACCCAGTTAAAAGTTTCAGACAATAGATGACTATGTTGTAACTGCTCTATTTCTATGGGGAACGAAGCTTAAAGTGATAGTTAAGTTTTGGGAATGTTTTGTACTGCAAACAATTTCTCTTCTGCTTTTAACTAGTTCTTTGAAGGCTGTGTACTATCTCTGTCAATGACCTAAATTTATTTTCTCTAGATTTTTAAGAGCAGTGCTAATTCATGTGAAATAAGAAGGAACTGGACTTCCATAGCAGCAAATGATATGCAAGTTTATTTTAAAGTCTGTCCTACATGCACATTATGCTAGCAAGTCGTCGCATTTCAAAGCCTGCTTTTTGTGTGAACTTACATAAACTTTAACAGTGGTACTGAAGGCTTTACAGGGTACAGACTTAGTGATTTTAGGAGATTTAGAGCAATGTTGCTCAGATTTGTAAAATTAATAATTATTTTATTTCTTTTTTGCAAGGAAATTTATCTCACTTACATTTGAAATGTAATCCTAGAAAACTTTTGACAAAGCCCTTCTGGGACAAGAGTATTTCCTCACAGAGTAGAAGTACCTCACAGAACCCTGGGTGTGGCTGTTTCCAAAATTTCTATGAGACATAAGTGATAAGTAATGGTATATGAAATGTTACAGTCTACTGCTTTGAAAGAAAATGGTTTATGGAGTTAGAAGTTGAAGCTTTGAGTATTATTTGCAGGTTTATTTTAAAAATATTATAACACAAAATGTTCTTTCATGCCTATGCTTATATATGTATAAGTTAATAAATATTTTGATTGAAATAAATGTGGTATATTTTTTATCACATCTGTGTTCACATAACATTACAACTCTCCAGAATTTAAATGTTCTCTGGCATTCTGGATGGATTTTAAAATACATGCATTTAAGCTGGGTTGAGTCCACTCTCTGTTTAGGTGTAGTAATTCATAATTAACATCTTCTGCATAGCCTCTTTTCCCCCTCAACATAATATACATAGACAGTGTGTCTGAGAGGAAAGCACATGAGAAGATAAACTTCATTAACACATAGTAAACAGACATCAAGATTGCAATAGTATAGAACTGGAACAAGTGTTTGAAGCTCACAGAGAAACACAGTAAATAAATGAATGTAAGGGTTGGCATGGGGGGGCAGGCCTATAATCCTTGTATGTAGGAGGCTGAGGCAGGAGGATCCTTATGAGTTTTTTAAAAATTTTTTTATTTAAAGAAAAAATTTTGAAACAGAAAGAGAGGAGAAACAATACAAAATCTCAAAAACAAAACAAAACAAAACAACAAAAATAGTAACCAGTAAGAAATCACTAGTTGATAATTACATACTCTCCTCTTAGATGCAGTTGTTCAAGTTACAAAAGTAAAGCCCACAAAGTGAGACTGCAGTCAGTTTTGTTCATCCATCCAACTAAAACTTTAGCAACATGGTTATTAATCTACATACTCAAACATACATGCAGTTATATCCTTTAGAATACTCTATTTTCCTTTTTTTTCTTTACAATAACTATAATCCATTCTCTTAAACTACTCAGAAGTTCTACACATGTATAAGTCTCTACGCATAGACCTAGCCTTTCTGTATTAGAGGGAGAAACAAATCAAAACAAGTCAACAATGCAAATTCCTAGAGAAACACGAAATGAAAAGAACATACAAAAACACAACACTAGGTGATCTATGGTAGTCACTATGTCATCTCTTGTTATTTTCAATAAAATTGTCTATATCATCAAGTATAGTATAAACTTAGCATTGCATTACACTGCTAGTAAAATCTAAACATTGGAGACATGATAGGACTTCAAAGGCAGTTAACAATCAAACCAGAATGGGTATCCTATTGAATCCTGTCATCTTCAGAGTAGTTGCTCCTACTCTCAGACTTGATACTCTCAAGCATATCAGATTTAAATAAAATCAGCCAAGATAAAACAGTGATATAACCAATCTTCTCTGTCTTACCTCTGTCATGCTATTTTTCTGTTGTTGTTTCTTTACTTTTCTCCTTCATTCCACTGTCTGCCCCTTTCTTTGAGGCCTTTCTGCCATTATTCCTGGAACCCTGGTGATTTTCTTCTCTCTCTCTAGAATGTCCTTCAGTATTCTTTGCAGGGTTGGATTGGTGGTCACAAACTCCCCCAGTTCCTCTTTGTTGTGGAAATATCTTGTCTCTCCATTGATTTTGAGAGACA
>PVLA01014487.1:0-30264 GCA_004027455.1 Hydrochoerus hydrochaeris | reverse complement strand
AAATACTAGGGATGAGGCCATGGGCAAGGCCCTGGGCTCCCTCTCCGGTACCTCCACACCCCACAATGTGCTCTGCACCTGAACACAAGCCTGAGGATTTGTGCTGCCAAAGTGAGCACTGCACAGAAGCCTTATAATTCGGCCTAGCACGCCCAGGGCACTGCGCTGTCAGTGCCTTTCGGTTACCCCTGTGTATCCCCTGGTCCACACTGCCTGCTCCTGATAGTTTTACCGATGCACCAGAGGGTACCAAGACACCAGCCTGGCCTGGGAGATTCCCCGCCTCTCAGGAGCCCTGAACATCCCATGTCTTAAACAGGGTCACTATTTTTTTAAATCCACTTTAGTCAAGGATAAAAAGAAAGAAAAGAAGAAAAATTAAAGCGACCTTAAAATTTCAAAACAAGTCAGTCGGGGGCAGCAATGGTACATACACTGCGCATTGACATCCCCAAATCATTCACTCAGAGCACAAGACACAACAGGGCTTAACAGAAGGCAAAGCATAGAAAAGCCACGGACCACTTACCCTGGCTCCAAGAGCTTTGCCTCGTAGCCTCTTCGTGCGCTGAAGTTTCAAGGGCTCGGCCGAGTAGGAAATGCTCAGCTTCCTGTGAGACAATGGAGATGAGGCTCAAGTCCCCAGTTATCAGAAAAAGCAGCAGCGAGACTTCTGCTACGCCCGGGTGCTCCTGGCCAGCCGCACCGCCTGCTCTGTGGTTGGGTTCACAGCAGGGACTTTCTTTGCTTGGTGGCTGTGGGTCCAACTGGACCCAGGAGGGTGGTGCTGGGTGGAGTTGGGCTGGGGGAGGAGGTGACAGCAAGCTCTTCCCAGAACTTGTGGAGCAATTGGACAGCGTCCTGGGGAGGGGAGGGCAGAGAGTTGTGTGGCCATCGGGAGGCTTTTTTTTTTTTTATAAGACTGCAGACCAAAGGCTTTAAACCCTGCATATGTTCCTCAAAACCACATGGCCAGTACTGGAAGCCTGAGAGAGGCAGCCACTTGCCTCCAGTGCCCTCCCTGTTCACTTTCCACTGCTCCAGAGTGGGGTCCCCTGGAGGAAGCTGCAGCCATTGAGGGCAGCGAAGCCAGGGCTGGTCTTACCTTTCCTTTGAACCTCACCCCTGTTTTATGCAAAGGTCAAACACAGACCAAGTTCCAATCTATGCTGATCACCCGGGCTCGGTTCCCACTCTGTGAAACGAGGCTGCCGAGCATTTATGCTGCTGGAAGAGCTCTTGGTCAGCTGGTACCTGGAAAATGTCACATTGCCCGGAGTGGTGTCACAAACATGTAATCCAGCATGGAGTGACTGAGCCACGAGGTTTACTGCAAGTTCATGTCCAGGCCGGGCCACAGAGTGAGTTTGAGGCCAGCCTGAACTCTATAGCAAGATCTTATCTCAAAACAACCAACCTCCCCAAAAGGGAAAGCAAAATATCAGATCTAGCTTTCTGTAAAGACTCTCCCCACAGTCAGCGAAACCTACTGTACTGCCAGGCTCCTGTGCCTGTAACCTGGCAGCACTTCAGAGAGTCGCAGCACAGAGAACGTTGCAGCGGCAGGGTCAGGACCACCCCTGAGCCCTTCTCTGGGCTGTGCTAGAAGTGTAATTCGCATTTTCTCCTGTTTCTCCTAAGACAGTCTGGCATGCAAGAGCAGTTTTTGCTAAAGCCAAGCCAAGCCAAGCCAAGCCAAGCCAAGCCAAGCCAAGCCAAGCCAAGCCAAGCCTAACTCTTCCTACAAACGCCCAGTGGATTAATAGTAGTAGAGCACAGGCCTTGTGTACTTGGAGAAACAGGTCACTTGTTACCCAGCAGGTGCCTCTCAATAAAAGGGGATTTGGAAGAAGAAGGAGGTTGTCCACCCTGATCCTTCCGCACTACCTGAGCCCCTCCTGCTCCCTGTTTGCCACTGTATTTCCCTCCCAATCTCTCTTCCCAGTGCCCCATTTCCCCCTATATTTCTTCTACCCATGTGGTCATTTTTCCTCTTAAGTCTGTCTGGCTCTGTCTTCTCAGCCTCGGGCATCACCCAGACTCATTCAATCTAGGATTCTGCAAACTCTATCCTGACAAACTCAGGGGAGAGGACTCCAGCACCCTTTGTTATCTCCTCTCTCTGTGCTTTCATTTTCCACTGTACCAGATCAGCCCAAGAGTGAAAGAGGCTGTGCCCCAGTAGGAGTGCTCCCCCCATCTGCAGTGTCCCAGAGGCCTCCCTCCCAAATCCTTCCTGTGCTCCACCTGGAAAAGGTTGCCTGTATCTTATTGCAGATTTTTGCATCTATATTCATTAGAGAGATTGACCTGTGGTTTTCTTTCCGAGTTGAAGCCCTCTCTGGTTTTTGTATCAGGGGAATTTTTCTCCCAAGAATGAATTTGGGAGTATTTCTTCCCTTTGTATTTCATTAATGAGTTTTAGAATTAGTAGCATTAAGTCTTCTATAAATTTCTTGTAGATTTCAGGGATGAATGTATCAGGGTCTGGGTTTTTCTTTGTAGGATTCTATTTACACTTTCTATTTCGTTGATTGATACTGTTTGCTTAGGATTTTCATATCGTCTTCATTCAGTTTTGATAGTTCCTATGCATCTAAGAGTCTGTATTTTGCCTCTTATTGGAATACAAGTTCTCCAAGTAGGTGTAGATGATGGCCTGAATTTCTGCAGTATCCACTGTCGTTTCACTCTTTGCATCCCTAGTTGTGTGGATTGGAGTCTTTTCTTTCCTTTCTTTGATAAGGTTGGCTAAGGGTTTGTCACTTTTATTTAATCTTCCAGAGAAGAAACTACAATTCATTGATTCTTTGTATTTGTACTTTTAGTGCCCTCTGTAATATGTTTTGCTCTGTTTATGATTTCCTCCCTTGTATGACCTTAGAGCTTAGCCTGGCCTTCTTTTTCTAGAAGCTTGATGTTCAATATTAAGTTGTTTAGTTTAGGTCACTCTGCTTTCCTAATATGGGTATTTATTGGTATGAATTGCCCTCATAGGACTGCTTTTACTTGTCCTCCAAGTTCTGCTATGTTTTATTGGTAATTTTGTTTAATTGTAGACAATGCCTAATTTCTCTTGAATTTCATCTGCTCTCCCCTGGGTATTCAGGAGGTTGTTATTTAATTTCCATGTGTTTATGGAGTTCATATGGTGTCTTTTGCCTTTAATTTCCAATTTAAGGGCACTATGATCTAATCATATGCATAGGAGACTTTAAATTACTTTGTGTTTACTTAAACTTATTTGATGAACTTATATGTGGACTATTGTGGAGAACATTCCTTGTGCAGCTGAAAAGAATGTTCTGATGTTGTAGGGCGGAACACTCTGCAAACCCTTGTTAAGTCCATTTGTTGAAAAGTTTAGTTCGGCTCTAATATTTCTTTCTTCATGTATTGTCCAGTTGACCTCTGTATTTGTGACAGTGTGTTATTGAGTTCACCCAGTACAATTGCTTTAGTAGTTGTCTGACTGTCCGTGTCTGTTTTTTTTTTTTTTACATAGTTGCATGCACTGGCATTTGTTGTATCTGTATTTATGATAGTTATTTGTCTTGGATTGTCCCCTTTGCAAGGATTTAGTGAACTTCTTTGTCTCTCCTAATCAATCTTGGCTTGATTCACTTTTTTTATAAAGAGAGTAACTATGCCTGATTGTTTTTCTGGAGGTTTCTGTCACAAAATGTATTGTTTTCTATCCTTTGACATTTAGTTTGTGAGTTTCTTTTTGAATTAAATGTGTTTCTTAAAAGCAGCATATGGTTGAATCCGTGTTCTTGTCCCACTTGTGTGGGTATACATTGACTGGTGAATGGAGATGATTAACATGATGGTTATAACTGATGTGTATTCAATTATCTTTGTATGTTAGTTTCATTTTGTTGGCTCTTATCCTTCCCCATGTTTAACTCCTTGCCTTAACCAGTGGATTTATTCTTTACGTGTTCATGGAGTTGTATTCCTTTTAATTTATTTCTACAATGTCCTTTGGACTATTTTGGAGTGCTGGTTTGGTGGCCGTGAATTTCCTTAGGTGTTCTTTGTCATGGAAATATCTTATTTCTCCATCAACTTTGAAAGATAGTTTTGCAGGGTACATCAGTCGGGGTTGGAGGCTGTTTTCTTTTAAGGCTTCAAATACTTCACTGCATGCTGTCCTCCACTGGACAGTTTGTGTTGAGAAATCAGCTATGATTCTGATCGGGCTTTCTTTCATGCTGTGATTTATTGTTTTCCATAAAGCTTAGTATTCTGTTTTTGTGTTGAACTTTTGGAATCTTGCCTATTATATTCCTTTTGGTAGATTTTTTTTGATCATGGCTATTTGGAGTTATCTAAGCCTCCCTTTTCTGTGTGTCAAATTCTTTTTTCCTGCCAAAAAGTTTTCCAGGGTAGCATGTATGAACTGCTTTTTTATATAATTTGTGCTCTCTCCTGCTTTTTCATTGATGCCAATACATTTTATGTTATTCTGCTTTGCATTATCTAGCAGCAACTAGATGGAGTTTTCATGGTCCTTTGCTTCTTTTAAGAAATCTTACTTTTCATGATTGCTAAGCATAAGTTTGTCTTCTCTGTCTGAGATTCTTTGCTGACACTGGTTTATTCAGATGTGGATACTTTCAGTGGAACTTCTATTCTCCTGGGTATCTGCTCGAATCTGTTTTACAGATTCCATTTATTTCCTGTTAGGCATTCAAGGTTTCTGTCATCTCCTTTGGCTCAATTTGAAAAAAAAATCTATATCTGTTCTAGAGCCAGTAAGCTTGTTTTTCATTGTGACCACTATATCTATGGTTATGTGAGAAAGTATTTATAAATTGTTCTGTTTTCTGTAGGATCATTCATTTGCTTTGTTACCAGTTCAGGGAGACCATGTAGGCAATTTTCAAATTGTGCCACCTCATAGCTCCCTTGATTAACCTTGGCTGAAGTGGTTGTGTGGGACTGTATCTTGTTGAATTGTCTTCTCATTTTCTGTTTTTCAAAGTTTAGTTCCTAGGTTGATACTTGTAAATTGAGTTTGACTGGGGAAAAAAGCTCCAGTAAAGCTGTGGACTGCAAAGATAGAGCTGAGATCTCTATTGTTGAAAAGAAAGAGGATAATACAGAAGATGGACTTAGTGAATCACAATCAACAGTGGCTTCTCAAGATTGACAGCCTCAAACCTGCAAAAGTGAAAGACTTAGAGGAGAAAGCTGCAGAGTGCCATGTTCTAGAATGGCAGCAGTGGCAACCACACAAGATTCCAAAATTCTGGCATCCATACCAGGTTCCAGAATAGCAGTAGCATAGAGAATTTGTTTCTCACAATCAGGTTCAGAATGCTCAGCAATCCAGGCACTCAACCCCTACAGTAAAGAGAGAGAAAAGCCTAGCTACTACTCCCTCTGTCAGCAAACCTCAGCATCATGCACATGGTGCTGGATTTAGGTGCATATGGAATGCAAGAGTTCTGAGGTTAAAAAGGGTTCCACTCCAATTTCAGGAGGCCTGGGAGGCAGGCAGTGTGCTCCTGAGAGGGTAGCATATAAAGCTGTGAGTGTGAAGCCAAAGGTGCATTGGTGAACCCAGAAGTTTGCAAAAGCCAGTAGCATGGATTGTCTGAGGAAACCTGTGAGGAGGGAGCAAAGCCAGCCCAAGAGAGAAGCTGTGGGAGCTACAGCCACCAGAAGTGCCGTGGGGGTGGTGTCACTCAACTCTTTTGGAGCACAAAACCAGATTGATTCAGATGCTTAGTGTGGAGCTGCAGGATTTAATGTTTGCCCTGCTGGATTTTGGACTTCTTTTGGTTCCATTCCTTTGTATTCCCTTTTGAGCCATTTGAAAGGGTAATGTTTATCTTGTACTATTGAATGTTGGAAGTATTTAACTTTCTTTTCATTGGTACAGAGGGTTACACCTTTGAGCTTGCCTTAGATCTCAGAGGAGACATGGGACTTGAACTTTTCAGCAATGCTGAAACTGTTAGGACCTTGGCAACCCTTGTAGATGCACTAAATGTCATTTGCATAAAGAGTGTGCATGAGTCTTTATGGAGCCAGGGGTGGAAAGTCATAGTTTGTGTTTAACTGTCCCCCCCAAACCTCATGCGGTCATGGAGGTGGCTGCATGTAGCATTTGTGATTGTTTCATTGTCTAGCACTGGGATTGTGTACTTGCTCAGGGCTGAGTAGCTGCCATACAGTATAAGGGAGGGAAGGAGGCAGGCTTTTTCTTTTTTTGCCTTGTTTTTCTCTTGCCTCTTTTGGTATCTGCCACAGCTACCATGTTGCCCCTCAGCCAAGCTGTCTTGCCTTGGAACTAGCTGAGTATGGACTGAAACCTCCGAAAATCTGTCAGTTAAATAAACCTTTCCTTCCCTCATTTTGGGCATCAGGTATTTTGTCCCAGCAATTAGAGAAAAGTAACTGAGACATCAGACTTCTGGATGAAGGAGGATCATGCAAACTTTGGGAAACTGGTGCAAAAGACAGGAGCCAAAGAGAGAAGGAAGAAATACAAGGAAGAATAGGACAGAACTACACCACAAAAAAACTGCAAAACCATATTTGCACTCATGTAAAAACAAAAGTGAAGAATGAGGAAAATACAAAGAAACAAATAAAACAACAGGAACAGAGAAAGAGCAAAAATCTGTGCTCTTCAACCTATGTTTCTTGCTGTCACTGGTAGACAATATGAGGAGACACAGTCCAGATCCATGTGAATTTCTCCCACCAAACCAGTAGTAGTTGTACAGTGGGGTAGTGGAGCCTACACTTTATTTGCCTTAAAATTCAAGCTGTCTGATCACCATGAGGCCTGAACCGGACCTGTTTACCTGCAGCAGTCAGCACACCTGCTGTGGGCTGAACTCAGCTGGGATCCACTAGATGGAGCCAGCGGTTCTTCTGAGTTCCTAGCTCAGTGGACTGCTCTTCAGAGTGTCCCATGCAATCATCTTCTCCCAGAGGACAGTCCTATCTGCTCCATCACCCCCCAGTACAGTTCACATCTCCTGCTGCACCTTTGCGCGGCTGCAGCTATCTGTGCAGTCCTCTGATAATGCCAGCAGTCACCGTGTGTCCGTAGTGTGAGATCAACTCTCCCGTGCAGGGAGTCCTGGCTTGGAGAAGGCTCTGCTCATCACCAACTTCTTCTTCACTGGAGTTTCTCTCCGTGGGCTTCAGTTCTCACTTCAGACCCTTCCTGGCTCCACCAACCCGCTTTCCTCCTTCTTCACGTTTCTGTATTCTGCTGTCTGGACACCAAACCAGGAAGAGGCTTTTTTTTTTTTTTTTTTTTCTGATTGGTACTACTCTGTTATTTTCTGGAAGACTCAGAGGGTCAGTCTAAGTGCCCACCAGCTGTACCTGAAGGACTCTGTGTATTCATCTCCCTGACTCCCTCCCTTACACATCGTTTCACCCTTCCTCCTCGTCCCAAGCACACTGTACCACCTGTGCCATGTCCTCACTTTTGTCTGAGACTCACGTTCTTCTATCCATGAAGAAACACAACGTGAGCTGGCAGGGCCTCTCCATGTCCCCTTTCCTGTCCCTCCTATCTGCCTCTCCCCTTTCACAGATGAATCCCCACGCTCCGATCTAGAGCCCCACTTCTCCTTTGCACAAGAACCTGACTTCTCTCCCCCACTCCAGGATTTACTCCTGCGTTCGTTTCATATGGCACCCAATCTTTCTGCTCCCCTGTGCTGTTCCTGTTGAGATGTGTGCACAAACACTTGCTTCCAGCTTGGCAAGCAAGCAGGGTCTCCTGTGATTCTACCTCTCTCTCTCTCTCTCTCTCTCTCTCTCTCTCTCTCTCTCTCTCCCCTGATATTATCGAGAGTTTTCTTCATGACATAATCAGCCCTGTGCCCACTTTCACGTCTCCTGTGCCTTGGGGAGCCCATTTTCTGTACAACTCTGTCCTCACCACTCTGCTGAAACAGCTCCATCCATGGCCACAGTCAGTCTGATGTCAGAATGCTCTTTCCTGTCCCCGTTCCTCCTCATGACACCACAAGGTGACCTCCCATCCATCTACCACCTCCCTCCGACCCGTGCGCACATCCAGACTCCTCACCTGGACTCCTGACCTCCACGGCTCTGCTGCCATAGTCAGCCCCACTCAGAGGTAAGTGTCTGCTGCCACCCTCTTCCCACTGCTCCTGAAAACCTCCTGGAGTCGAATTTGACTCTTCTAAACCCGACAAATGACATGTTTTTCCAATCTGTTTATTCCATCTCTGAGTTATGAAGCACATAATTCTTTCTTACTACCTCTATCACCCCCACCTTGTGCATTTCCAACACAGAAAGCAGAGCGACTCGATTTCTCTTGGAAACTTTCTGCCAAGCCCTTAACTGCCCACAGGCAGGGGCAGCAGTTCATGCTTATCAGGACTGGGGAGCTTATTGTGGTGACCAGGCCGCGTCCTCTCTTTGCCCTGAATGCAGACAGCTAAGGCTGCTCCCGTGCAGCGGGCTGCAGAGGAGCCTGCGGAGGCTGGTGTAGCACACTGGGCTCTACCAGAGCAAAGGGAGCCCAGGACCAACGCTGCAGCTTGCTGCCATCTGGGCCTGAAGGGGCATAGAGCTTGATAAAGATCCTCGCCTCGTTCCAGGCTGCACACCGTCATGCACACATGTCAGCCACCTCTTTTGTGAGGCTGAAGTAGCATGCAGTCTCCCAGATTTCATGCTTCCTGCATCTCAGAGTGGGTCCCCTCTGTGAAGCGATGGGCACCCGGGGGTCTCTGCAGTAGAGCAGCCAAAGCCAGGCCCAGTGGGACCCAAGAGGAGGTCTGAGGGCCAGCAGCCTAGTGTCATTATCACCTGTGTCCTGCCCCAGACCTCCGTCTCAATAAATCCCTCAGTTGCTCCTAACAGCAAGCTTGGCACAGATGCAAGAAGAGAGTGAGGGGGGAGATTAGATGCAAGAAGATTAGTGAGGGGCCAAGGGTGTGACCTGTCAATCATGGAGGCCTGGTACAGATGCACACAACACAGAATCCCAAAAGGCTTCCAGGTACCCAAACCCTGTTTGAGGGCTGGCTGGGCCAATCAGAAAGTGCTATTTTCAATTCTTCTTCAAAATTTGATGTGAAACTATCTTGTCCAATTCTTTGTTCGGGACACCAACAACCTGGAAGGAATTTGTTTGGGACCCAGAAAGCTGCTAAAAGGACATTATCAGAAACGCGGGGGCATGTAGCACATATCTATCGTTTCTTCTGGTTCCAAATGAATTTTAGGATTATTTTCTCTAATTCTGTGAGATATGCAATTGTCATTATGATCAAGATTTCATCTAATCTGTATAACAGTTTTGGAAGTATGGTCATTTGCACTATATTGGTTCTTTCTGCTCAAGAGGAAGGGATCACACTGTTTGATCTCCTTTTTCATTGTCCTGCAGTCTTTCAGTCTTTTACATCCTTTGTTACACGGATTCCTAGTCCCTTTTTTTGTTATTGCTACTGTGTAAATTGTTATTTTACTAAGTTGTCTCTCGGTGAGTTTGTTATTTGTGTACAGGTAGATTATTGATTTTTGAGTATTGACTTTTATGCAGCTATGCTACTGAACTTGGTATTGAAACCTAAAAGTCTTTTGGTAAAGTTTTTGGGGTCTTCTATATAGAATATTATGTCATCCACAAATAATGATAACTTCCTTGTTCCTTTTATTTCCCTGCCCATTGTTTTCTGTACTGTATTGAGTAAGACTGGTGACAATGGATATCTTTGTCTTGGTCCTGATTTTAGAGTGAAAGTTTTCAGTTTTTATGCATTTAATGTCACGTCAGCTGTTGGCTGGTCATAGATAGATGGTTTTTATCAGTTTGAGATAAAGAGCATCTACTCCAATTTTCTGTGTTGTTTTTTTTTTGGTTTGTTTTAATCCTGAATGGGTGCTAGTTTTTGTAAAGTGCTTTTTCCACATATATTGAGATGATCATGTGGTTTCATCCTTGGCTCTATAATTATTGTGCACTACATTGATTGATTTGCATATGTTAAA
Organism: Hydrochoerus hydrochaeris; assembly: GCA_004027455.1. Taxonomy (NCBI): domain Eukaryota; kingdom Metazoa; phylum Chordata; class Mammalia; order Rodentia; family Hydrochaeridae; genus Hydrochoerus; species Hydrochoerus hydrochaeris. Next base: position 20,253 of record PVLA01014487.1, on the reverse strand, counting down.
CCATTCCTTTAACGATGGGATGAGTGCTAGTTAATTATGGTGAGTAATCTCGATGGTTTGCTGCATCCGTTTGTCATTGTGTAGCTGAGGACTTTTGCATTCGTGTTCATTGGGGAGAGTGGCATATGGCACATGATTCTTTTCTTTCTTTCTTTCTTTCTTTCTTTCTTTTTTCTTTCTTTCTTTCTTTCTTTCTTTCTTTCTCTCTCTCTCTCTCTTTTGTTAAGTTGCTGTCTGGTTTTGATATCAGGGTAATGCTTGATATTAGCATTTTGATTTCAGGGTAATTTTGATATCATGGTAAGTTAAGAGTAGGTCTTCTCTTAATTTCTGGTAGAATTCGGCAGTGAGTCTGTCAGAGGTTAGGTTTTTCTTTTTGGGTAGGTTTCAATTTACATCTTCAACTTATTAATTGATATCCTTTTATTTAGAATTTTTATATCTTCTTGATTCAGCTTTGGTAATTTGTATGTATCTAGGAATCTGTTCATTTCTCCTGTGTTTTCCATCTTATTAGAATAGAGATTCTTGAAGTAAGTATTGGTGATCTGTGAATTTTTGCATTCTCTGCTGTGATTTCACCCTTTTCACTACTGTTTGGATATCATCCTTTCCTTTATTTTAATTAATGACTTGTCAATTTTATTTACTCTTTCAAAGAACCAGCTCTTCAATTCACTGATTGTTTGTATTATTTTCTTAGTCTCCATGCATGAATTTTCACTGATATTTATAATTTCATCCCTCACACCAGTTTTGTTTTTTTTTAAATAAACTTTTTATTTAAAGAAAGAAAATTAAAAACACAAAATAGAAAACATGAGGAAAAAGTAGAATACAGAATTCAAAAAAAATTAGTATCATAAAATCACTAGTTGATACATTACACATTGTCATCTTAACAACAGTTGTTAAAGTTGCAAAATCAAAGCATGAACAGTGGCTAGACACTCAGACAGTGACAGTGCAAACTGTTCTGTTCAGTGATCTAAGAAATTTAGTAATATGGCCATCTATCGTACACACTATGCATACCATTGTACCCTTTAGAGCACTTTCCCTCCCTTTCCCTTCTACAATATCTATTACACTTTTACATCTATTATACTTTTTGGATACCTTTATTCTGTCAGTTCTTATTTTTTACACTAGAGAGACTATGAGATATTTACTAATTTGAGTCTTGTCTATTTCACTAATGGGGATATTCTCAAGTTGCCTCCATTTACCTATAAAGGCCTCAAGACCATCCTCTATTATAGCTGAGTAGCATTCCATGGTATAAAAATACCACATTTTTTTCATCCATTCTGCGGTTGATGGGCATTTTGGTTGTTTCCAAGATTTAGTTACCAAAAATTGTGCTGCTATGGACAAGGGTGCACATATATCACTGTGACATGAACTTTTCAATTTTTTGGGAAAATACCCAGGAGGGGGATAGCTGGATTGAATGGAACTTCCAATCTTAGTCTTCTGAGAATTCTCCATACTGATTTCCATAATAGTTGTACCAGTCTGCACTCCCACCAACAGTGGAGCAGTGTTCCTTTTACCCCGCAGCCTCACCAACATTTGTTATCAGTTGTTTTCTTAATGGCAGCCATTCTTTCCAGGGTGAGATGAAATCTCAATGCTGTTTTAATTTGCATTTCTCGAATGACCGGTGATGGTGAACATTTCTTCATATATTTATTTGCCATCTGTATATCTTCATCTGAGAACTGTGTGTTCATCTCAGATGCCCATTTTTGGAGAGGGTCTTTGAATTTGGGGGGCTTGATGTTTCTCAGTTCTTTATATGTTCTGGATATGAGTCCTTTGTCTGAGGGATTGTTGGCTAAAATTCTTTCCCACTCTGTGGTTTTCTTTTCACTTTGCTGGTGATTTCTTTTGAAGTGCAAAAACTTTTTAGTAATACGCGATCCCAGTTGTTGATTCTTTGAAGTATTTCCCATGTGGTTTGCTTTTTATTCATGAATTCTCTCCCTACCCCTATGTCTCCAAGATTTTTACCTGCTTTGTCTTTCAGTAGATGTAGTGTTTTTGTTTTAATATTTAGATCCTTGGTCCATTTTGACTTTAGTTTAGTGTATGGTGATAGGCATGGGTCTATTTTCAGTCTTTGGCATGTGGAAAGCCAATTTTTCCAACATCATATATTAAATAGGCTGTCTTTTTTTCCAGTGAACATGTTTGGCCTCTTTGTCAAATATCAGGTGGCTTAGTGTCTCTGTAGTAGTGTTTGCATCTTCTAATCTGTTCCATTGATCCTCCGGTCTATTTCTTTACCAGTACCGTGCTGATTTTATTACTGTGGCTTTGTAGTATAATTTCAAGTCAGGAATTGAGATGCCTCCTGTCTTGCCTTTGTTTCTTAGAATTGCCTTTGCTATTCCAGGTTTCTTCTGTTTATAGATGAATTTTAGGAATATTTTCTCTATATCTGTAAGGTATGTTAATGGTATTTTGATTAGGATTGCATTGAATCTGTGTAACAGCTTTGGAAGTATGGCCATTTTCACAATGTTGGTTTTACCCAAGAGCAGGAATATCCTTCCATTTTTTAATATCCTCTTCAATCTGCTTTTTCAGAGTAGTATAATTTTCAGCATATAGGTCTTTTATATTATCGGTTAGTTTGATTCCTAGGTATTTCATTTTTTAGATTTTATTGTGAAAGCTGATATTTCCATAATTTCTCTCTCATGGAGTTTTTGTGTGTGTACAGGAATGTTATTGATTTTTGAGTGTTGACTTTGTATCCAGCTATGCTGCTAAATTTGTTTATTACCTCTAGTAGTCTTTTAATGGAGTTTTTTTTGGTCTTCTACAGAGTATCATGTCATCTGCAAATAGTGATAATTTAACTTCTTCTTTTCCTATATTTTTTCCTTTTATTTCTCCCTCTTATCTGATTGCTCTGGCTAATATTTCCAGAACTATATCAAATAGGAGTGGTGATAGTGGATATCCTTGTCTTGATCCTGATTTTAGGGTGAAGGCTTTCAGTTTTTGTCCATTTAGTATAATGTTGGCTATTGGTTTGTCATAGATGGCCTTTACAAGACTGAGGTAGACACTGTCTATTCCAAGTTTCTGTAGGGTTTTTCATCATGAAAAGGTGTTGGACTTTATTGAATGCTTTTTCTGCATCTATTGAGATGATCATGTGATTTTTATTTTTGGCTCTGCTGATGTGGTGTATTACATTTATTGATTTGTGTATGTTGAACCATCCCTGCAGCCCTGGAATAAATCCCACTTGTTCATGGTGTATAATCTTCTTGATGATTTGCCGCATTCTATTTGCCAATATTTTATTGAGAGTCTTTGCATCAATGTTCATTAGTGAGATTGGTCTATAGCTCTTTTTAGTTGGGTCTTTCTCTGGTTTTGGTATCAGAGTGATACTTGCCTCCAAGAATGAGTTAGGGAGGACTACTTTTCTTTCAATTTTAGTGAAGAGTTCAAGGAGTATTGGCATTAAATCTTCTCTAAATTTTTTATAGAATTCCACTGTGAATCCTTCAGGACCTGGGCTTTTCTTTGTTGGTAATTTTTTAATCTTGCTTTCAATTTCAGTAGCTGATATTGGGTTATTCAAAACTGTTAAATCTTCCTGATTGAGTTTTGGTAGTTCATATGTTCCTAGAAATCTGTCCATTTCCTCTGTGTTTTCCACCCTAATAGAGTTTTTCAAAGTAGGTATCCATGATGTTTTGAATTTCCATGGGATCTGTAGTAATTTCCTTCTTTTCAGTCCTTATTGAGTGGATTTGAGTTTTTCTTTCTTTTTCTTGATAAGGTTGGTCAGTGGTTTATCAATTTTGCTTATCCTCTCAGAAAAACAGCTCTTTGGTTCATTAATTTTTTGTGGTTTTCTTTAGTTTCAATTGCATTAATTTCTGCTCTAGTCTTTACAATTTCCTCTCTTCTATGAGCTTTGGGTTTGACTTGCTCTTCCTTTTCTAGAAGCTTGAGATGTAGCATTAAGTTGTTTATTTATGTTTGTTCCATTTCCTTGATGTGACTATTTATTACTATATATTTCCCTCTTAGGACTGCTTTCTTTGCATCCCATAAGTTACAGTATGTTCTATCTGCATTTTCATTGTATTGTAGGTATTGTATTATTTCTTCTTTAATTTCATCTGTAACCCACTGGTTATTCAGAAGATTGTTATTTAATTTCCATGTATTTATGTAGTTATTTTGCCATTGATTTCCAATTTTGGTGCACTATGATCAGATACTATGCATGGGATAATTTCTCTTCCTTTGCATTTAGTTAAGAATGCATTTAGTTAAGATTTATGAGTTAATATATGGTCTATTTTTGAGAATGTCCCACGCACAGCTGAGAATATTCTGATGTGGTTGGGTGGAACACTCTGTAAACATCTACTAAGTCCATTCGCTTACAGGTGTGATTCAGTTCTGTTATTTCTTTGCTGACTTTTTGTCTAGTTGTTCTATCTCTTTGTGACAGTGGGGTGTTAAGGTTTCCTATTATAACTGTGTTCTTGCATATTTGGTTTTTCATGTCCATTAGTATTTGTCTTATATAGTTGTGTGCTCCTGTATTTGATGCATATATATTCATAATTGTTAGGTCTTCCTCTTGTAGTTTTCCACTTACAAGTATGTAGTGGCCTTTTTTATCTCTTTTTAATTCTTTTAGGTTTGTCTGCAAACAGAATAGCTATCCCTACTTTTTCTGAGTTCCTGTTGCATGGAATACTGTTTTCCATCCTTTGACTTTTAATCTATGAGTTTCTTTTTGAGTCAGATGTGTTTCTTGTATGCAGCATGCTGTGCAATCCTGTTTCTTGATCCATTCTGTCAACCTGTTTCTTTTGATAGGTGAATTGAGCCCATTTACATTTATGGATATCACTGATATGTACTGGCTTGACTTTGCCATGTTGTGTTCCTATTGTTTGTTTTCTGCTGTTCTCCCTTGTTTAATTTCTTGCCTAGCCTAGTGGTTTCTTTCCCTTGTTGTTCTTGAGATTGTGGTCACTTTTATTGCTATCTAGCATGTCTTACAGTAGTCTTTCTAGGGTTGATTTGGTGGACATGAATTTTTTCAGGTGTTCTTTTTCATAGAAGTATCTTGTTTCTCCATTAAATTTGAAAGACAGTTTTGCTGGGTACATCAGTCTGGGTTGAAAGTTGTTTTCTTTTAGGGCTTGAAATACTTCACTCTAAGCTCTTCTTAAGTTGAAGGTTCATGCTGAAAAGTCTGCCATGATTCTAATAGGTTTTCCTTTATAGATGAGTTGTGCCTTTTCTCTAACAGCTTTTCTCTAACAGCTTTTCAGTTTTTATGCTGTATGTCTGGGATCTTTATTATATGTCTGGGTATAGATTTATGTTGGTTGTGACTGTTTGGCATGCTGTATGCCTCACTCATTTGTATATCAGATTTTTTCCCCCACGTGTGGGAAATTTTCTGCTATTACTTCTGTGAATAGTTTGATTCTGTCATTTGCATTGACTCCTGCATCTTCACTGGTACCTATTAGTCTTATATTGTTTCTTTTGACATCATCTCAAAGCTGCTGGATTGTCATTTCCTGCTGCTTTGTTATTTTTGTAAGTTCTACCTTTTCATGATCTCTATCTGTGATCCTGTCCTCAAGAACTGAAATTCTATCCTTGGCTTCATTTAAAGGGTTTTGCCAGCTTTCAATAGAATTTTTTGTTTCTTGGAGATCTCTTTGAATTTTTTTTCATGGATTGTGCTGGTTTTCTGCATTGTTCATTCAGTTTCAATCAATTTCCCATGGTTCTGTATTTTTTAATCTATTTCTTCTCTAGCTATGTTGAGCAACTCATTTACTAAAGTTGTTGTTTCTGTCTTTATGTAAGACATTATTTCCAATTTGATTTCCTCTATAGCCTCAAGGATTTGTTTCTTTACTCCATTTTCTATCTTTTCAGAGATTTCTGGTGTATGACTTTTTATTTTTTTTGTCTTTTTGAGACAGGGTCTCATTATGTAGTTCAGGCTGGTCTTGAGGTCACTTTGTGGCCCAGGCTGGTCTGGAACTTGCAATGATCCTACTGCATCAGCCTCCCAAGTACTGGAATTATAGGTGTGAGCCACCATGCTCAGCTTGGTGTATGACCTGTACTTGCTTCCAATGGACTAGATGTTTGAGATTGCATTTTGCCTCTTCATTTTGTCATTTTCACCTTTTGGGTAAATATTTTCTCTTTCAATCCCAACAGTCTCAAATGTCTGTAATGTGAATTTTAGGGTCCTACTGTGTGGTTGATGTTTGCCCAATTGCTGGGTACCACAATGAAGAGGAGAGCCAGTCACCTGAATTCCTCCTCCAGGGCCTGTGGGGTGAGTCCTATATTCTCTCTGGACTAACTAGCCTAGGAGTATTGATGTAGGTCAACTCCTAGTTCCTGCTGTTGCTATGTCTTCAGGTTGTTGCAGGTCACCAGATCTACCTATCTGCAGTGTTTGGGTCAGCTGAGGCCCTACTGTGTCACTTGGGGTCTCATAAGCTCTTCTAATTTTCTCCAAGTTGGGGGGACTTTATTGGCACACTCCCAAAGCTGTCTGATGCTCTCTGTGTGGAGGAAGGGATTACCTACCCTCTTGCCAGGTTCGCCAAGGTCTTACAGCAGAAGAGAATTTCACTTCCACTCTTATTTACCCACTGCGGACCTCTATTTTAGGGGCAAACTCACCACACTGACTGGAGCCTGCTGAGGTCTTCTGTTTGGGTGAGGGGTTCCTGAGTCTCCCATCCAGCCAGCGCAGTAATCCACTGCAGTCCAAGGTTCTGGGAGAAGGGTTGGATCCAAAGACCCACTGCAGTACTCGGTGCAGGAGGTGGGTAGGTTCCCCAAGGCATGGGCCGGTGGCTGTGGTCCGAGGTGACCCAGGCATTCTGGGGCTTCCCAGGTGTTCCCAGCCAAGGGTCAGGGCCAGTGGCAACAGTTCGAAGTGGCTCAGTTGTGCTGGGGCTTCCTAGGTTTTCCCCACCAGTTTTGTTCTTGATTTGTTTTTCTTTTTTCTAGGAGATTAAGGTTCAACTTTAGGTTTATTTGAGCTTGCCCAGTTTTTTTTGATATGAGAATTCACTCATAGAAATTTCCCTCATAGTACTGCTTTCATTGAATACCACAAATTCAGGTATATGTTACTGGCATTATCCTTTAATTGTTAATAGTGTCTAATTTCTTCTTTAATTTCATCTGTGACCCATTGATTTCTCAGGAGGGTGTGTTTTAATCACCACACGTTTATGAAGTTTTTGTGGTTTTTTTGCTATTGATTCCCAATTTCATTTCAATATGGTCTGATAATATGCATGGGGTGATTTCAATTCCTTTATACTTAGTTAAACATGTTCTATGAGGTCATATGTGTTCTATTTTATAGAATGTCCTGTTTGCAGCTGAGAAAAATGTGTATTCTGACATTGTGGGTGGAACACTTTGTAGACTTCCACTAAGTCCCTTTGTTCAAAGATTTGGTTCATTTCTGATAATCCTTTGTTGATTTTTTTTGTCTAGTCCATTTGTCTACTTGTGACACTGGAGTACTGGTGATTTCCGTTACAATTGTATTAGTGTTTATTTGGTTTTCCATGTGTGTCAATATTTATTTTATATAGTTGGGTGCACATGATTGCTATCTCTTCCTGCTGGATTGTTTCCTTACAAAGATGCAGTAATCTTTGACTCTCTCAATCAGTCTTGGTTTGAAATGCACTTTGGCTGCAAACAGAATACCTACCCCTCCTGTTTTCCAGATTCCTATTGCATAGAATTTGCTTTCTACCCTTTGACTTTCAACCTATGAAACTCTTTTTGAATCAGATGTCTTTCTTGTGTGCTCTGTGTTGCTGGATCTTGCCTTTTTATGCATTCTGCCAGTCTGTTTCTCTTGCTTGGTAAAGTGAGACCATTTACATTGATGTTATAATTGGAATGTATCGCCTTAATCTTGTCATGTTATTTTCTTGTCATTGGTTCCCTTCTCCCCTCTGTTTAATTGCTTACCTTGCTTGATAGAGTCTTTCTCTATGGGTTCATGGAGCTGTACTCTTGTTATTGCCTTTAGATGTCCTTCAGAATGTTTTGAAGTGCTGTGTTGGTGGTCATGAATTTTCTCAGGTGGTCTCTGTCATGGAAGTATCTTACCTCCATCAATTTTGAAAGGCAGTTTTGCAGGGCACATCAGTCTGGTTGGAGGTTGCTTTCTTTTAAGGTTTGAAATACTTCACTGCAGACTGTCCTTGAGTGGATGGTTTATGTTGAGAATTCAGCTGTGATTCTGATGAGCTTTCCCTTATTCTGTGAGCAGTATCTCTTCTTTAATCTTTTTAAATATTCTATTCTTGTGTTCTATTTCACGACTCTTTACTCTTACACGTTTTGAGGTACATTGTGGATCATGGCTAATCGGAGTTCTATATGCCTCACTTAAGTGTATGTCAAATTCTTTTTCCATTCCAAGGAAATTTTCTGCCATTATTTTGCGAACAGGTTTTTTTAAAATATCATTTCATTATCTCTTGCTTTTAAATTTACTATGACCCTTTGTATGTTGTTCTTTGGCCCTTGCTATTTTTAAGACATACTTCTTTTCACAATCACTAACTGGAATCCTGTCTTCTACATCTGAGACATTTCCCACATTGCCTCTTTCTGTTGTGTGTACATTCACTGGTGTTCCTTATATTCTATATGTCTATTTGAATGTTTCATGGGTTCTATTTCTTTCCTATGTTGGGAATTCATGGTTTTTATCACTTTCTTAAGCTCGTCTATTTGTTTTCAATCCATACCTGCTCTAAAGTCACTAACCATGCCTTCATTATGGTCATGAACTGTGTAGTTGTCTGGGAGATTACTTCTGATTTGATTTTTTCTAGAGCCTCATTCACCTGCTTTGCTAATTCTGCTCCCACCTGTTCAAGGAGTCATGCTGAGTGACTTTTGAAGTGTTCTACCTCATTCCCCCAGAACACCTTTGGTGATCTGGACATCTAGGGTTGTATCTTGCTTAAATGTCTTCTCATTATGTATTTTGTGTGTGTGTGTGTGTGTGTGTGTGTGTGTGTGTAGTTACTGTACTGACACTTGTAAGTTGCTTATGGTGAGTAACTTTATTGTTTCTATTAGAACCTGTAGGAAATACTACTGCTTTGAGATGTCTTCCAGGTGCAGCTGGATTTTGGATTGTGAGCTTGTTGCAAGATCCTAATTCTTTTAATTTATTGGGGATGAGATGCTGGTGCCCACCTAAATCTTTGCAGAGGGTACACGTCTCCAACCCATCAATCTGACACAGGGATGCAACAGAATGACGAGGAGAATACTCTGCAGTTGAGGAATTCTGGAATGATCCATTGCATTCTGTGAAACAAAGGTCATGAACTACACAGTTCATGACCACCATTGCAAAAGCTCATGGCTTTTATTGGTTTCAACTAGGTAGATGGGTGGAGGTGGTGGCAGAGTACTAGTGATAAGAAACTCTGTAGTCATTGGCTGTAAGGAGAAACAGCAAATTTATACCAGACACAAAGAGTCTGCGTTAGTAACATAATGGATAGTTTGATGTACACAAGGCTGGCACCTTTCCTGCCAGAAAGGTAGGATTCTATTTGAGCCCCATGGCTGCAACTGGCCCTGAAATATCACAGGCTCTTACTCTTACCCCATTCCAACCATCTGTAGAGTGGGGGTAATTTTTGGCACATGCTGCAGTGAGACAAGCTAGCGTATCAGCTGGGCTCAATCGCATTCTTTTCACTAGTTAAGGGAACATCTGTTTCAACATCAGCAGCTCTGTGTATCTCAGTGAAGTAAAGGTCAGGGAAAGATAGAGGCAAGGGACTTCGATTCTCAGGACCATGCAGCTTGGTAACCTCCAACAGCAGCCTGTTTGGCCTGGTCCACATTGTTTGGCACTGGCTTATAGTACTTTTATGCCCCTTAGGCAATCTCAGTCTTGGCACACAGGAAGAATACCAGATCAGAATAACTATGGTACCTTGGCTAAGGTAGTACAAACAGCAATCACAATAGCATCAGACAGCCTAAAAAAGGACAAACTGTGGTGCCTATTAATTTGTCACCTGAAACTGTATGGACTGGTTTTGTAGGTATATAACAAAATCTGAAACAAAACAGAAAATTTACACAGGAAATAAACCCTTAATATGGTGCTTTTACCCTCCAGGAAGAAAATTTAAAAGGGATTGGGTGAAAAATAGAGAAATAGAGGCAATTGGAAGAGATTAAAGCAAAGCTGGAGGACAAATAAAGATTGTGCAATTTTTTGGCAAATGGCAAAGAAGACTAGAGAGAATGAAAGAAGGAAGAAATAAAAATAAGAACACAATAGAACAACAAGAACAAAAAAACGAAACCATGTTCACGCTCATAAAAACAAGTACAAACAATCAAGAAAAAGAAAACAAAATAACAAAAGAAAGAAAAAGAAAATAAGAAAAAAAATATGTCCATGTGAGGTGAGTCTCTGCTGTCACTGGTGCACAAACTGGGCAGGCAAAGTTCAGATCCATGTAGATTAATTCCAACAAGCCAGCAGTGGCTTCACTCAGCTCCTGATGACTTTAACTTGGTTCCAAGACATCCTGCCATCTTGAACTCTGCAGCCTTGCTCTGACACTTGGAGCAGTTAGGTGGAGTCAGCCTGCAACTAGCTATTCTGAGCTCTGTGCCCAGTTGGCCCCTCTCCATGATGGCTAAGGGCCAGTCGCCCTCTCCTGGGAGACACTGGAATGCAAATAACTCAGCAACCACTGTATCCACCGCATCCACTGGTGCATTTTTTCCCTGGAGGGCTATGGGCCACCAGCAGTCACAGCGCCTGTGCAGGTTTGAGCTGCTCCTCCCAGGCAGTGAGTCGGGGCTAGGGCACAAGCACCGTCTGCTGCCTCCTTCTTGTTTGTTGAGTTTTCTCTCTTTGTGCTCCCTATGGGCTTGAATTCTCATGTCAGATATTTCCTAGGTCCTGGGGGTCCACTTCCTCCTCCTCCTCCTCTTCCTCATGCTGCTGTATTCCTCAACCTTGGAGATGATCTTTCCCTGCTGTTCACCACTCCACTGTCTTCCCAGAAGTCTCCTGTTCAGCATTTGAGGCATGTGCCTATTTTGCTCTAGTAATTCTATACTTAGGAGTATGTCTTACAAATAGTCACACGTTTGGGGAACAGTGCAGGTTAGAAGGACGTCAGCGGGGCGTGAGGGTTGGTTAAGGCCCAGGAATCCCAAGCGGTTCCATGTGCAGTTCCAATGTTCCAGCTGGAGTTCCAGGCACAGGTGCAAGGGCTGTGGGTGAGGAATGGCTTTGGGGAAACTGGGGTGCCTAGGGTGGCACCTGTGTCATTGGAAGATGTGAGCAGTTACTGATATGTATGGTCTCCAGTGAGTGAAGCCAGGAGGCAAAGACTCCTTTTTGTGTTGCTTTATTTTGAACAATTTACTTTTCCTCCAAGTGCTTCCCGGCTAGCAGCTCTCACAGCACAGTCCGAGGACCCTCCAGGGCCTGCTGCCACCTTTGCTTCTGTGTGAATTTGTGTTTCCCTCATGGACTTCAACCAGAGTGGCTGCAGGAGCAGCTGTGAGAACACAGTTGACTTTTAGGGAGCCAGTGATTCTGGAGATTCACAGAACTGGAAAACCACACCTCTCGTTTTGCTAAGTGGGCTCCACTTTGGAAACTAACTATTGTTGTGAAAGTGAGTTTTAACAATTATTCAACTAAGTTCTCAGTTTTACTTTCTACCACAGTAAATATTAGTAACCCACGTACGCAACACTGTTTAGTGCCTGGAGAGAAATTTCCTGCCCCTGAAAGTCTTGCGAAGCAGCAATGCATGCGGCCCCCATAGTTATTTCACACTGCTGGCTCCCCACCTTTTAGAAGCAAATGAACTGGGGTAAATTATTTGTTTGCTGTGCCCTATTTTTCTCCTCTTTGAGGTAAATAAAATAACGCAAGCAAGCCATTTAGCACACAGTGCAGGCCTAGTAAATACGGGTGTTATCTGAACCCCACAGAGACCCAGGTAACACCCACCACCCTGCCACTTTTGATGATGTGGAGTTGCCAGCCTGAACTTTGCCTCAGGGTGAGGATTTACCCCAAGGAAATTGGAAACTGGCAAAACTCAGTATCTACGGGTCTCTGTATTGATGTCACTTTACAGAGAGTCAGTCAGTGACCAGCACCCTGACACAGGACTCTTGCATGCAGTGAAAATTCCAGGAAAATGTTCACATCTCTTCAGACAGAGCCCTTCCAGGCAGGGGATGTGATGGCGACAAGGAGCATTTCACTGGATTTATACACATTTAGCTTTGGGAAGAAACTGGCTTGTGCTTGGTTTTCTGCCATTACCGATTCCCTGGGGAGGGGGTGACCCTCACTTTAGGGTGAGCCACCGGCCTAGCCTTCCTTCCACCTCCTGCCAGGTGTTGGTCCCAGATGCACCAAGACATTCCAGCCACACGCTTGCATCTTGGGCTGGGCCGTCCTCTGCCCAAGCCCCATTTCCCTCTTCTGCGGATGCAGTCTTGGGCTGTCTTCCTTACTCCTGTGGCTTTTTTTGGTGGGGACACTGTTCTGTTTTCTGGTCTCTATTTGTTAGACTGGCTCTTCTCTCAGAGCACCTGGCAGGCTCCTTGTCCCTGGACGTCATCGAGATCTCCCAGCTCGTAGCTGTGGTTCAAAGCCTCTCGCCGGCCAGTGCTGCCCACAGCCGCTGGAGACAAAGAAAGGCTGCGTCTCCCTAGTCCCTGAGCCTCCTCCATCCTGTGCTTCTTCCCATGACCCCAACATCCTCTCTGCTGCTTCTCCCATTCTCTCTTTTTGTTTGCTTGTTTTTTGAGACAAGGACTCACTGTATAGCCCAGGTTGCCTTGAACTCACTGTGGAGCCCAAACTTGCCCGTGTCAATGTCCTGAGGGCTATGATCACGGGTGTGCCACACCCAGCTCTTTCTCCCCTGTGAGCATCTTCCCGCTTCCCTGCTCTGGCCTCTGCTGCTCGGTGAGGCCTGGGAGGTGAGCTGTGGCGCACCCTTGCCTTCCCCTTCCAGTGACCTTGTCAGGCAGAGCACTGGAGACGGGGTGGAGTGTCAGGGTTGTTTGGCCCACGGGGTCTCTGAGCAGCAAAAAGTCAATCATGGCGGGAGAGGGACAGGAGCAGTGCTCACCCTCCAAGCATGTGGCTACTGCAGAGTAGAGAAGGACAGGATCAGATGACAGCCACCTTCAGCCTCCTCATGACCCAGTTCCCTCAGGGTTGTGTCCCCCCTTTGGGTGGCTTCCACCACACAGCCCCAATTTAAGAGAAGTAAGGTCAGGGAGGACCCCAAGACAGCTTGTTGGGTCTCCGCAGACACTGAGGCATCAGTGTCTTGGAGTGGTAAAAAGAAACACTGAAATCATACCCAGAATTTGGAGGCAGATTTATTTACATTGATGGGGACTGATTGGAATCAGTTCCAGAATATCAGGTACTAATCTCTGGTGGCCCTGGACTGTCATGGGATAATCAAGCAGGAAGTACAGAGGCACAATGACTTGGCAACTGGGGTTTGGCTTATGCAATGTGCATCGTAGTGACCGGCTATGCATCACAGCGACCGGCCATTTGTAAGAGGCAGAAGCAACCCAAAGTGGAATAGGATCTGTTACCTGGGCAACTGAGAAAATGAAGTCCACCAGCTGGAAGGTTGCATTTCCCACTACATTTCTCCGTTTTTAGTCTCCCTGGCAAATCTTTGCTGGGCATCTTACATGTGATCTTTTGAGATAAGACCCAACCAGAAGCAGTAATGTCAGGGGTGTCGGTGATCTTAGCCAAGGCCCCCCAATATTGCCTTATTACGGAGTTTTCCCCTAACTTGTTTTTAGGAAGGAATGTAATTTAGGCCTGTGTGTTCTGTAGCATTACTCTGGAAAGGGACTTAATCTGATCTAGGAGCGTGTCCAGTGTGTCTGGGACATTCACCAAACCCTGGTCACGCGTTTGATTGACTGTTTTAATCACTTGGGGCAACCATCCACAGAGTTTAGGGCAAAAAAAAATTATAATTAATAATTAGCAGGGGTGAGAAAGCAGTGAGCGGGGTATGCAGAGTCCAGGTCAGTGAAGCTGAAGCTAGCAGAGGGGAAGGAAGCAGGGACTGAAGTCAGCAGCCCGACAAGACCCAAACTCCAGGGGAGTGGGTGTGGAGCAACCGCGGGCACTGCGTCCCCAGGCTTTGGCTATGTGTGGACTGGTCATTGTGCACTGTCCCTTCTGAGTGAGGCTCAGAGACGCTGCCAGGTGAACTGTTCAGTGTACCTAAGGCTGGGTTTCTGAAACTTGTAGAGATAGTTAAGATGGACCTGTGTTACATGTGTGTGCAGAAACGTTTACAGGAGTAGCTGGTCTTGTAACTAGTCACAAGCTGCATTTTCAGAGCTTTGTGGTCTGAATGCTGCATGTCATTTTTATTTCATCTAGTGTTTGAATTAGCTCTACTACAAATGTAGGCACATGTGGCTGCCAGTGATCAAGGGTAAACTATATCTATGGATGATTTTTTTACAACAGGACTCTACAAACTTTTGTTGTCTTCTCAGTACAGGAAGGGAATGGGAGACCGGGGTCAGTGACAAAGTCACTGAAGCCCGAGCTGGCTGCAGGGGTGCAGGTACCATCGCAGGGGCTTGATCTTCCAGAACATATGGTAGAGGAAGGGCTGGTGACCAGATTCGATATTTCAGTCAATTGGATCCCCCAGGGGGCTTAGGTCTCTGAGTGAGATTATTTTGCGTAATTGATGGTAAGTTTCTAAGCAGCAGTTTGCTGTGCAGACCATCCCTGCAGGAGAGATTTGACCAATATAATTTTGTCCAACTTGACCATAGCATATCTAGTCTATTGGACTTCATTCTCAACAGAGCTACTTCCATCTGTAAATAAGGGGTACTCAGCATCTGCCAGGGGCCCAATTTTTAGAACAGTTCATCTCAGTACAGCATGTGGCACCTGGACATTTGAGTTTCAGTCCAAGGTGAGTTTGTCAGCTTTCTTGATCAAGAAGGACATTGGCTGTTAGCATGTGAAGGTAACCCACAGAGGCTATTCGAGGCTCATTCCAAGTAAGAATATAGAAATCTGTAAGCAGCTCCAAGAAATCTGTGCAGTTTCTTGTAACCAGTTTCTGCCAGATATTTCAGCACAGCTTTTGTGTCTTTTCAGCAGGCAGCTTGAGTGTCATTAATCAGAAGTGCTTTTTCAAAGAGGAAACAAGTGTTTGAACCTCTGGGAGGTTGAGTATAGGTCAGCTGTCTTTTGAGTCCAGAAATGAGGTCTTTCCATTTAACTGCAAAAAGGGGCTGGCCGACAGGAGCCAACCAATGGCCCAAAAACGGCCTTTGTTTTGTCCGGGCAGATATACCAGCAGGCTGTGGGTATCAGAAGACAGAGGGCCACTCAGGTGGCACTGGAAGCTTGGAGATCTTGCACTGACTTTACAGGCAGGAGAGGTGTATTGTTTGATGCAGGTAATGGATGTCTGGGATAGATCTCAATCATGAAAGGGGC
Source organism: Hydrochoerus hydrochaeris (assembly GCA_004027455.1). Taxonomy (NCBI): domain Eukaryota; kingdom Metazoa; phylum Chordata; class Mammalia; order Rodentia; family Hydrochaeridae; genus Hydrochoerus; species Hydrochoerus hydrochaeris. The sequence continues at coordinate 4,643 of PVLA01014487.1, read as the reverse complement.
ATGATTGATAGCAAACCATGGACATGAGCAATTTGTCCACACTTCTGGAAACAAGTCTCAAAATTTCAGGGTTATGATTATTGGGCATTTCAGGCTGATGTAGGTGCTATTCTTCCTCCTGGGGTACAGACAGAGTTAATATCAAGTCCGGGACAGTGGACTTGAGGGTGAGGGAGGCTGGTGAAGTCACAGGAGAGGTACAGGACATGCAAGCATGCACAAGAATTCATGTTTGACAAAGTGTCCCTCAATCTCACAGGATCTACTCTGGCAGAATTTCTTTGCAGTGTGGGCCCCAGTGGGCTACTTAAGTAACTTTAGCCATGTTTATTGGCTTCTTACCTCCTTCTTCATGGTCTGCCATGAAAGCAGCATGGTACTGAGCTAAGGCTCCATGGCCCTTGGTTGCATTATAGTCCTAGTTTGAATGTGCTCTTGACTGTGTTCCCCCAAGTGCCTGCATCAACCACAGTGGCAGAGATATTGGCCTTCACCAGGCTTGGGGCCTCTGTAAAGCATTAAACAGAGTCAGAAGGGGTTGCTGACAGTTGATCAGGAGGTTGTGGTGCATGAGACACCTCTGGTGATGATGGCATCATGGTTGGCTGAGCAACTTGGGGTTGATGAATGTAAGGAAAAGGCAGCTCAGACTTGGGATCTTCCTACAGAATGGGATAACACTTTTCTGCTGCGGGTTGAATCTGAGAGCATTTCAGGTGGCCTAGTGGGTTTTTTTTGGATAGGTAGGATGGCTTTCTTGGCTTGCAGGACCCAGGTGCAGTGCCAAGGAGGGAAAGATTTGAGCCCTTTATTGAAATTGATTACAAGTGAGCTGGCCATTTATCTCAGGACTGTAACAGTCCAGAAAAGCGTATACTTCAGGAAACACAGAGTGAAAGCTGATGGCCGAAGTGTCGACGGACAGAGATCTTTCCCAAGGTGACTAACAGTCTATCAGGCTGATGTATCGCTGGATGCCTGCTTATGCTTTCCATGACATCTGACAGCAGCAGTCATGGTGTAGTGGCTTGGCTGATGGCCAACTATGAAGGTGGGTCTTTAGGTCATACCTCTGCCAGGAGGGTTTTTAGAACTTTAGAATTGCAGTTATGTCTCTCAGACTGATGCAGGCATCATCTTTTTTTCATGGAACAGTCAAAGTGGAAAGTGCAGGGTTAACAGCAGGGAGGCTGACTGGCTTGGTGCAGAGGAGATGTCCTCTCAGGCTGCAGTTTGGGCCCAGCAGAAGTGGTAAAAGCAAGAGTCCCAGTTGCCCTGGTGGTGGTAACTGACTGACAGAGGAAACTTATGAAGACAGAGAGTTCTGCCAGGAAAGTCACAGGTTTGCCCCCAGGCTTTTCAGTGTCAACAGGCTCTCAGGAGACCAATTTGATAGTGTTTAGTCTGTCCTATTCATGCAGGCCCAACAGGAACAACTCCTTTGTGAGTGCTGTGAGTCAAAATGTGGAACTCAGAAGGAATTGTGGACAGTCATCTTGGGGAGGAGCATTGGATGACACGATCTGACCAAGATAGGTTTGTCCCTGGTTGCGGGGAGCATGTGTGGCTGCATGCAGGCAATGGCTCACTGCAAGCAGTTCAATTAGTTGAAAGTAGATGAGTTGAGAGTGGGGAGATGAAGCTATAGGTGTCGGCAGCAATTGTGGTGCCCAAGAAGGTGGCCAAAGCAGATTTCTCTGGAAGGATGGCCTTTTTTTTTTCTTTTTCTTTGAGATGTAGGAAGCAGTTTAGTTATATTTTTAACTCTATGAAAGCTTTTTTTCCTGCATTAGGAACTGTGGGTTTTAACTAATTAGGTCCCATTCTTTATATATGGTGTTTGTTATGTACCCTCAAATGACGGTACAACAGACAAAGGGTGAGTACCCCTGAGAGACAGACCATTCAGATGCCCAACTGACCACACCTGCTACGGGGTTGTAGGCATGATTTAGCCTCTGATATGCCGTATGTGAATCATCAGGGAACTACAGGTAAGGGCCAAGTCAGTCACCACCACAAGTGCTTCCCGGGCTTGGTGCACAGACAGAGCAGCCTGTCACTTATGCCGTCCATTCTACTCCCTGACACATTCATTCAGCAGTTACTCAGCGGCTTAACACTCCAACCTCCCTTTCCTTGAGGGTGGCCTTAACTAACAGGAGTTGATCAAGGTCTTCTTCTGCTTGAACTGAAAAAGCCTGAAGACTGACTAACTGGGGTGCCCCAGCGTTCTTATCAGAATCAGGCAGGCTGGTAGGTAGACACCTAGACAGACAGATTGTGTCCTCCTCTTTTTGGGGTCCATTGTGAGTTGCTAAAAGAGGGAGCCAGGAATCACCCCTCAGAACTCTGAGGGGACTTGAGAAATATCAAGGCTACACTTTTTCTTCTGGACCTGGAGAGGTCCATGCTGTGTCTTCAAGGGCCATGACTGGTGACTAAAGAAGTCATCACTGGCCATGACTGGTGACTAAAGAAGTCATCACAATCAGTCTTCCAGGCTGATGCAACATCTTGCAACAGCAAGCAGAAACACCAAAACGACCCTCAGGATTTGGAGGCAGATTTATTTACATCAATGATTGGGATCATTCCCAGGATACCAGGTCCCAATCTCTGGTGGTCTAGGGCTTATATGAGACAAGCAAGCAGGAAGTACAGAGGCAGAATGGATTGTAGGGTTGTAAGTTGGGGACTCGTTTATATAATGTGCATCATAATGAGCAGCCTTTTCTATGAGATAGAAACAGCCAGAAGTGGAACAGGAACTGTCACCCAGGCTACTAATAAACTGAAGTATACTGGCTGAAGGGAGACACTTTCTGCTACAGTCTGAATTCTTACTTCAGAACAGAGAGACAGAAGAGTTGGGACTCTGGGCCATGCCAGCTAGAGCCACAGCCTGACAGCAGTCCCAGTTGCAAGCAGGGTATTAGATGTGGCCCCCACAGGGTAGCCTAAGGGGGCAGGATGATGTGAGGACAAAGCTCACTGGGTACAGGCTGTCATGCCCCATGTTTTAAGTCAGGGCTACCTGACAGCCTGCAGGCTTCTCTCCTCTCAGATTTGCCCTCTTGCAGTTGCCTCTGAAATGAATTCGCAGCAGTAGACTCCCCTTGAAGTGGATTGCCAGGTCGTACAAGGCACCAGAGAAAATACTCCAGCAGGCCATGTGTCTCTACGTCCTGCCCCAGAGATCTGGTGTCCCTGGGCCTGGGTCTGAAACCTGACCTCATGGACCAGGCACCTGACTCGTACAATGACCTGCCTGTACCGCCGTGTCACCACAGACAACCAGTTCAGCCTAGGTCACTGCTTCATTGGCTGCCAACTGTGTGATTTGGGGCAATTTTATCTCTTGTCAGAGCCTCAGTTTCCTCATCTGTAAAATAGACATCCTCAAGTCCTCTTTATTTGGGACTAGGGCTGAAGTCTGAAGTGGGTGCACAGGGGACAGGCCTGGGAATTCTCTGTGCTATCCCAGCACAGGATGAAGTGGGAGGGAAACAGTGGGAGCAGCCATATCAGTGAGGCTGGGGCTGGGGCCAGGGCCCAGGAACCAGGATCCCAGGAGAAAAAGAGAGGGAGCGAGGGGCAGCGGGGTGTCCAGGCCGAATGGAGAAGGCGCTGGCAGGAGGAAGGCAGGTAGCTGTCAGATAAAGCTGGAAAAGACTGCCCACTTCTTTGGCTTTGTTTCATGGGATCCTCAGAGCCCCACAGGAGGTGGGTGCCAATCTGCTCATCCTCCGTTCACAGAGGAGCCAGGAGGCCAGGGTCATCCATTCCAGTGGCGTCTACATAGCACTTGCTGTGCGTCAAACATGGCAGCAGCCACACCGAGAACCACAAAGTGTGACTCTGTGTGTGTGTGTGTGCGCGTGTGCGTGTGCATGTGTGAATGTATTTAGAAAACACTCCTGGAAAAAGGATTTCACAACACTCCCATACTGAGGCTGGATTTGAGTATTGGGACTTCATGGGCTCCCATTTTCTTCTTGGAGCTTTTTAGTTCTTCCAAATTTTTACATTAGAAACAAATTGCCTTTGTAATAAGGGAGGAAAGAAAAGGGAGGCATAGAAAATCATTATGGATCAGATATTATTTTTTGGTGTGATTTTCCCAAGTGGTGAGCAAGGATCCTTGGTTCCGTTCAGCATCCTTTACACTCTACAGAGAGGGCTGGTGCAGCCATGGTGGTGAGCTGGCACCCGCGACTCGGCACTGTCCTCTCTTCTCATTTACTCTATGGAGACAGAACTCTCAGGTGATGCAACCTCCTCCCTGGCCCGTGACACTGGCTTATTTGCACAAGGATGACAGGTGGACACAGTGCCACCCAAGTGACAGGGTGCAGCTCCAGTGTGCAGGGCAGCGGCCACCTGTGTCCTTGTGTCACAAGCTGAGGCTCCCGTTGGTTGGGCAGCTGTCCTGGGACCACTCCCTGGCCACGCTGTTGGATCCCTGTGTGAGTCCACACACAGAGCTGGGACTGTCCTCCCTGGACACCAGTGTCCCCAGTGCTCTAGGAGCTCACTGTGCATGGGGAAGCCCTCCCCTGCCACTGAGGAAAACTCGATCCCTGGGAATGGGGATCAACTTTCCAGCAGTAACGGGGGTCCAGGGAGAGTAGATTATGGTG
>PVLA01014486.1:0-30297 GCA_004027455.1 Hydrochoerus hydrochaeris | reverse complement strand
AGCACCCCAGCTCCTCCCCTCTACATAGCACCTCTGCTCTGTCAAATACTAACTAATTCCAGCTGAGCTCCCGAGAGAGAAAAAAACCACATTAAAATACAGAGGACATTTCTCCCGAGCACAGTTCTTCTCATTATCTGAATAAGACTTGAGTGAGCAGATGCTTATAGACCAGCCCTTCTTAATTCTTCACTTTCATGATCCTTGCAGGACTGAATAAAAAGGGGTGATAATTATTTTCAGACTGAGTGACCTCAAACACATTGCCTAATCTCCCAGAGTCTCAGCTACCTCATCTATAAAATAATGCTAATAATCATGACGATAATGATTTTTAATCTGTAGTTAGCACTTACTTTAATGTGAAAACTGATCTCCTCTCTCATTTTTATGGCCAAATAGTGACATGTAAGGCCAAACAGGCCAGAAAATAAATGTTCCTAGGAAATGAACCAACTAAAGCGATTTAAGCAACAAGACTAACTGCTCACTCACCAATACTTTTATAAAGCTTCTTTCTAGTTATTTCTGCCAACCCTCAACACTCATGTCATGTCACAAACTGCCCAATCTCAGTTCCCATTTTTAAGACTTTTGGTAAAAGTGTCACAGCCAAATTCTAACTTTGTGTATTTCCCCGCCCCTCTGGATCTGCCCTCTTCTGAGATTTTCCCCACCCTAGGATCACAGAATGAAATCTCCTTATTGAAATAAGTTTAATGAATTGAGTTCTGCTGATCTACCTGGCATCAGGAGATGCTTCTGGGGTGGGTAAAGGGGCACACATTCGTGCTAATTTTCTTAGATATGTATTAACTGTGATTTTCAAAGATACTCTATGAAGTAGGTAATATTATTTCTCCCATTTTTACAAAGGAAGCACCCAACAATTCTAAAGGTAAAATAACTGAAAGAATTACTTTTTTGAGAATCAAATATAAGGCATGAAAAAACTGTAATGTAAGTGCATAGCACAAAGTAAGGTCTATTAAGTCTCATTTTTTTACACTATATTAATCATATGGGAAGGGACTAATTATCTCACTAAAGACTTCTCCACTGTGAATGCTTTCTTGCTGGGAAAATCTCAAGACACTTTCAAATCCCTGAAACATTTTTCATAGAAGATCTAGAAGTTGGAATATATTAAGAAAATATTTACTTCTCACTTATGAAAATAGTGTTTATTTGTTATATGTTTACTTTTCAATTATAATTTTCTCAAACAAGGTTATATATATCCAATTTTTCTTCAAAATCAAAACTATATGTTTTCAGGAGACAAAAATTGGTTAGATAAACTAACTTATTAATTTGCATAATTTATTTTGGAATATTTTTATTTTTCAATTTTCAATTTTTATTTTCATTGGTACATATTTGCTGTTCATGATTTCATTCCTCTTGGGGAGCTGGTGAATGTAGATACTGTGTCTTCATTCTTTTTATGATCCCCTTCCCTCATCTCTTGGTCCCCTTCTCTTTTGCAAAATATCCTGTTTCTTACTATTTATCTTTTATTTTGGTCTCTTTTTATAGTTTGTATTTGTCACAAGAGAGATAAGATGCAACATTAACAGTTGTGTGTCTGATTTATTGCACTTAGCATTATGGTCTCAAGGTACATTGATCTTCCTATCGATGACTCAAGTTTATCCTTATTTATGGCAGAGTAATGCTTCATTGTATGCAAATGTCACATTTTATTGAACCATTCATTTGTTGATGATTATATAGTCTGCTCCCAAGATTTAGCTATTGTGAACTATGCTGCTATAAACATGGGTGTATATGAATCATTGTATTTTGATGACTTTAGTTCTTTTGGGAACATACCTAGAAGGGAAATACGTGAATCAAATAGAATTTCTAGTTTTAGTTTTTTAAGGAATCTCTATACTGATTTCCATAGTTGTTTTACTAGTTTATATTCCCACCGGTAAAGAAAGCTTTCTTTTCCCTGAAACCTCACCACCATTTGTTATCATTTGATATTCTAATGATAGCCATTCTTTATGGATTAAGGTAGCATCTCAGTGTTGTTTTAATTTGCATTTCTCTAATGGCCAAAGGGCTTGTGTCTTTTTTCTTGAGTATATCGGCCATTTGTACTTCTTCTTACTGAAAGCGTTTATTCATTTCAGTTGCCAATTTTTTGATTGAGGCTTTTATTTTGAGGGTCTAACTTTTTTAAGCTCTTTTTGTGTTCAAGACGTTAGACTTCTGCCATAGGAATAGATGAAAAATCCTTTTCATATTCTATGGATTGTCTTTTCAGTCTATTGATTATTTTCTTTGCTGCAAAGAGGCTTTCTAATTCGATATGATCCCATTTTTGATTCTTGCTACTATAACTTGCATAGTTGGGGTCTGTTCAGAGAGTATTTGTCTCTGCCTATGTCTTCAAAAGTTTTACCTATTTTATCTTCCAGCAGATAAATGTTGTTTTAACATGTAGATCTTTGATATATCTTTCTAATTTTTGGTCAGGAGCAAGAATATGACATTCAGAGGATTCTTGTATTGTTGCTAAATTGAGAGGCTGAGAGTTAATTATAGCTGCTCATGTCTAGTTCCCTTTTACTTATTATTTAAACAGCAGGTGGTAAATGCTTTAAGCTTTCCTTACCATGTAGTTTCTATCACAGCTAATCAATTTGCTGTCATACCACAAAAGCAGTCATAGGTGCATGAGTGTGTCTGAGTCTATATGATTTTATTCACGAAAGTTGTGCTTTCAGTCTGTGAGCTGAGGTTGCTGGCTTCTTTTCTATGTGTGACAGTGAGGGTGCCCATGGGGTGCAGTGTCCTCTCCCTCCATGATTTTCCACTCAGGTCTGGAAGTGCTTACTCAGATACAGCATTGCTTCTCTGTTTATGTGTCCAACCCCCAAATTATTGGAGCTGTAGTGATGACTAGCACTGCACTTTGGTGGGATCTGTAATAAAATAAACATATATAACTAGACTGAGTAGACCGAGCTGGAAAACAGAGTTAGTGGCTGCATTGTAAGTCTGCAGGTACCATCTGGGTGTCCTCTGGACTGGCCTTCAGGCAAGGCCAATTGTACAAGCACAGGCAACAACTTCACTGAGGACAAAATATCTATTTTTGTCAAGTTTAGCACCCAATCCAGTTTCATTATTTTAAGACATAAAACTGTTCGGTGATGAACTTTGTTTACATTAGGCAAAGTGTTGCTTCCTTTTCTGAGGGAGGAAAATGACAAATACACTCATAAAAAATGTTAAAAAGTTTCTGACTTCAAATAGTTCTTACAAAACTGCATTTGGGTGAGTTAAGTGAGGAGGAATGAAAACCATATGGATTATACTTCTTTTAAAATAAACACTGACTTAAAAATTGAGGGAAAATTCCTGGAAAACTAGACTTTAGTTTTCACAGACTGCAAATAGTCAAAAAACAACTTTAAGAAATTTGATAAACCCAAAGCACAGCTGGGTTTACCCACTCTTAATTATAATGTTTTCATTGTGTACCATGTAAAAATAAACAGCTTAGGAGTAGCCAACATTCGGCTATTTTAAGAGTGCAGAGATTTTCATTTATTTCCAGGGTAACTTTTGCTCAAATCCTGAATTTGAACTAATGCATTTTACAGCATTTGGAATGTTAAAATGTTAAGAATTGTCGTTCATTATACTTTGTTTTAAAATGTCCCGTCTTTGTTACAAATTAGCATTAACAAAATGCTGAAAAAAACGTATAGATAATTCTTACAGGGTGACTTTCCCTGATTAGGTATCTGTCTAAATATCTACACATCAGAAAATGAGAACCTGGTGCCCTTATTTAAATTAAATCACCTTTCTAGATCAGGGTTAATGCTCATCACAAATAATCAAAACCAAGTTTTCTTAAACAGTGTCTTAACTCAAACTAAGTCAGTTAACTAGCCACTTATTCATTCCTTACCAGGTATGAAGGACTTTGCTAGGCATTGAAAGTATATAAACATGATGGAGTCATCTTTGGGGGGAATTCAAGAAGTGAAAAGTAATAGTCAGTTGAGCAAATCATTGTAATGCCATGCAGTGTGTAGCATAACAATTGAGAATGAGTCGGACTCCAAAGGAGAGATGGCCAATTTTCTGGATGAGAAAGTGAAGGCATTTTTAGAAAAAAATGACATTCAAATTAGATCGTAACAAGTCAGTAGGAGTTTGCCTGATGCCAAAGGGAAACAAGGCATTCCACAGGAAGAGAATAACATTCACAAGGATTTAGGAGAATATGGAGCATCTCTGTGTGGAAGATGTGTAAAATGGAAGGAAAGCGGCCAGAGATCAGCCTACAATGTCATTATCATGCCTCATAGAGGACCTTGTAGGACATGCTGTGAAGTTTAGGGTCCATGGATGGTTTTTACGGTGCCTATTTCATACAGTGAGAGCAATAAGTCTGAGACATGTTTGGAGAATCAGAAAAGTATATGGTGGGGGTAGGGAGAAGAGTGTGAATGCTCAAAATGTAGGAAACCTTAAAATTTTCCACAAATGCATACTCAAAAGGCAGTATATGCAAAAGGGCTAGTTCAGGCAAGGATTGTTTTTACATTGTGAGTTAAGAGTAGAGTTTCTGAGAGGAAGGAGAAGGCAGGCATAGCTCCTGCTAAGCCCCAGCTCCTTCCTGGTACATAGGACGTGAGTGGTAAGAAGTCATCCCTTGAAGGGATAAAAAATGTCAAAACTGACTTGCATTTACATGAACCAATGGAGTAACAGGTCATTAAAGACCTGCGGAACCCGGAAGAGCACAGAATTGATACCCGGGAAAGCACGTCTCAAAGGGAGCCTGAGACTTTTCAGTGCCTTTCCATTCACCTGGGAGCAGACGTCCTCTAGGCTGAGTCAGCGCTGTGTGAGCGAAGCCTTCTTAGCTCTCTCGCACCTGCTCGCGGTCTCACACGTAACTACTTGTTTGTCAGCGGTCCAATACTCTAACCTCCAAAAATGACGGCCCAGGTAAAGGAAGCAGCCCCGATCCAGGGATAATAAGAAAATGGAATTGTGTCTTGGTCACCACTACTGTCTTTCTTCTGCTTTTTCTTTTGAAAAACAGCCGGGTTGCACAAGGATCTAAAAGAAGCAGGGAACTAGAGAAGCAAATCCATGTTAATAAAGGGTATATTCTTTCTTCAGTTTTGATTTTAGTAAATTAGGCATAAAAATAATGACTAACTAAAAGGATTTAAGCTCATAAAAGTGTGGCCATCTTCTTTCCCCTTTCACTACGCCCGTTATGGCCTAGCACCTGTCTTCCTCTGCAAATAGTTGGGGAATATCGTTAATTATAGGTAATTAGATGGAAATTCATACTCAGCATTTCCTAGCTAGCGAACTTTGTGTCTAAGTGTAAAATAAAGCTTTAGCTTTTCTGTGGAGAAATAATTACACAAGTCACTTACTCCTACCAGAAATAAATAATCATTTTCAAGAAGTCTAACTAGGTAAAAAAAAAAGGTAGCTTAATTCTCCAAGTACAGGCTACCTAAAGTGCACCAGCAAAGATGGCTCCTCCCCACGACTTCCTACTGCACTCAGTGCTGTTGGCCCACAGGCTCCTGTGTTATTTTTCTCCACCGACTCTTTCCATCAGGTCACTGGTCCTTGACGAATGATTATGGGAGAGACACAGGTATTTCCTGTGCAAAACAAGAGACTCATGTGAGGGTCACCTTTACCCAGAGATTCCTAATGGCCCTGGTGAACATTTTTTAATTCCTTGGGAAGCTTGGTAAACGTCCTCTCAGCCCTTCTCTCTCTCTCCTGACTTGGGGAATTCACCTGCTTCGTCTACCTTCAGATAGCCCAGCTTCTTCTGTCTCTCTCTGCCCATTGTCTGTCACTGTTCTGTTCCCTAAAACAATCCCTACACATTTACTTTTTTCTTGATATCTGTTTCATAGAAGCTTGGGATGACTTACTAAAAGAGCTTCTTAGAATTTTCTTTCTTTTTTTTTGCTTTTATTTTAGTTCTGTGCACATACACACTTTAATCATTCCTCTTCCATTGCCCGTCTTGTCCAACCTTCCTTCCTCACTCCACATTTTGGGGGAGGCTTAATGTGTATTATCTATTTTGATCGTATCCATGGCCTTCTATTACCCACATGACAATTTTCTTCTGCACCAAAGACAGTTATTAATTTCTTTGCATTCAAAGATCAACTTGTTAGCAACCTTAAAGGACAATTTACATTCTCATTACTAAAAAACCACAAAGAAAGATTTGGTACCCTCAACTACACATGGAATTAAACCCACATATTCAGTCACTTTATACACCATGTCCTACCTATGTCCACCACTTGCCTCCCTCCCATTCAGACATGACTTACTATTTCACACAATTTCCCTAACATTCAAACCCAGAAAATGCTTCTGCTTTACCAGTATTGTGTCTTGAGTTTAAACTGATCTTCACAATGTGAACCTCACAGTTCAATGCCCATTTAAACAGCCTCCTTCTTTCTAAAACTCCTTCCCAATTTCTGAAACAAGAAAGCCAACCATACAATTGTCCCATCTACTCATCTGCACATGGCTAAATAATAGAGCTAGTGATCTGCATTTCTGATCATATTCAATATGATTCCTTTTAGGGTTCTCCATAATGCTTAACTGAGAACAGGATACACTATAGTTTGTAAATGCAAAAAAAAAAAAGGTAAGTCAATCAATATAATGTGGAAAAAATAGCATGAATTTTGGAAAGAAGACAATTTGAGTTTACATCCCAGATCTATCCTTTACTAATGGCATAATCTGAGGAAGCACATTTAACTTACTTGAAGGTTTGTACATTGGAGAAAATAGACCTCACATTACAGAGGCTTTATAAAGATTCAATGAACTGATTCGTTACTTTCGCATTCACCAGACAAAATGAGCACTGATTATGAAACAGGTACCTTACTATGTCCTAGGGGCATCACGGTCCCCAGGAATCAATTCCTGGAGTCAGTGCCACTCAGGGGAGGTCCATTTCTCTACAAGGTCTGCATACCAGTACCCAGCCCCTCAATCGGCTTATAAGAGAGTCAAGGTGCCTAATCTTGGAAAATGTTTATTTCAGCTATGTAGGAAGAAATTAAATGTAACAATTGTTTATATTAGCATGAGTTCTATGAAGAAAGCAAGCAAGATGCTATGCCATATAATGAAAAAAAGAAGAGAGGAAAGATTTCCAAGAAGGGTCTATTAAGAAGAGATAGACAGTGCAGTTGAAGTGTCCAGATCAGTCAGGGTTCCACCCAAAATCAACTGGTGTTACAGACACACACACACACACACACACACACACACACACACATTGTACTGTGTATCTATTCTTCAACAAAAAGGAAACATATATATTTTAATTAGAAACAATATCTTCCTTTCTAATTTTTAAATTTATTTTTAACTGGTGCATAAAAACAAAGGCGTACATATACAGTCCATGAAATGTTTTGATCCACGTATACATTACATAACTTTTACATCAGGTTAATTTTATTTTTGCAAATATTTATCATTTCCTTATGGTAAGGCTGTAAAACTCTGTTCTTGCAGCATTCTTAAATGTACACCACATTATCGATACCTATAGACCCTTCTGTGTAATAGTATGCCAGTTCTTCTGGCTCCTAACTCTAAGTTACTCTTCCCTGAGCAATGTTTCTGTATTCTTTGCCCTCCCTACTTAGACTAACTTCACCCAAATTATCAAGAATAATTTCTTTAACTTAAAGTCAACTGAGTTTATATGTTAGTTACATTTACAAGGTATCTACACAGCTATACTGAGATTAGTGGTTAATTAGAAAACTGGGCATTTTAGTCTATCTAAATTGATTCATAAAATTGATCATCAAATGCCCTAAGATGTTAGTGCTTTAACCATACATTACTTACCATAAAGAATTCTTTTGAGACTCTGGATGCATAATCAGCTTAGCAATGAAAACCTGTTTTCTGGGTGTTTTTGAAAGCATCTTTCATATAAAAATCACAATAAAGAAGGGTCTTAAAACAGAAAGACATTTTAATTTCCTGAAATTTTCTAAAATTTTGTACCATAATGATCAAAGAGGCTGAATTCTAGGACATTTATTGTGATTATGTAAGCTGAAAATAATAGAAAAATTTTATGTCTTAAAAACACCCAGCAAGCAGCATAACTATGGCATATATTTAAATGATTAATACAAAAAACTATACTTCCTTTTATGTTGCATCTCATAGTTTTATTCTAAAGAAACATTTTAAATAATCATTTAATATTGTCCAAGCCTTCCGTATTAAAACAAAAGTGAGGATATATTTATTTTGCAAACATATTGCTTAAATATTAAGCAGCATATGAGTTTAAAACCCTAAGTTAAAAACAACATTCAAAATGTGTTGAATGAATCACATGTACAATGGACACATTTTCTTTTTCATTTATCAAGCAAAAATGCTCTAATATTTTTTCTCTACACAAAAGAATAACCTTAAATTAATAGATACTTGTTCTTTACCCTCTTTCCTCTTGGTTTATAAATTCCAAAAAGTGGAGTCTAAGTTCCTGTTTTATAAATGTGGACTTTGATACTTTTTATCAACTTCTCCCTAGATGGTACAGGTCATCACTTTTGATAGAATGCCAAGGTATCAGACACCTTATTGATCAGAGAAATCAAAATGCCCCCTGTACTTATTGCAACTTATTGTTTATTTGTTGACTCTTTGTGCTAACCGGAAGTTAATGCCATCCCTAGAATCTGACAACCATCTTGTTTCAGTTAGAGTTCAGTCCAATTGGAGCACTTAAGCATTTCCAAGTTTTTGTCTAGCTCCAATCTGACCACAATGTTCTGAATTCATGATTAAATTATTTCTGGTCATCTTGACCATTCTAGTTATGCCATGATTGGTATTTTGAGGTCCAGTTTTTCCTTCTGATCACAGACTGGAATGTTGGAACATGTCTATAATTCAAAGTTATGCCTTAATTTAGGGTGATTTTAGTTTCTTAACACCATTTTTATCCTTGCTTTCTACCTCAAAAATGATTTTTTAACAAACATTTTAAACTAAAAGTAATTTCATTAGCTACTCAGAAGGAAATATCTGTTATGTTAAGGAATATGGTGGTGAAATTTTAGGATCACTACTATAGTTTCAAAGATGACTATTTTAGTATAGATAACAAGTTAGGGCTCAGTATTTTATTGAATACTAAATTACAGTCTAATTCCAAAGATTAAACTGGAAAAACTACACAGGAATAAAACAGAAGGGGAAGATGAAAGGTCTAAAGGTCTTTATATTACATACATGCCCCTGGGAGGAATTTTTGAATCCAAATGACTTGTTCTTGTATCACCACCCTGGTTTAAAATTTTTTTGATTTTGACTTTGATTTTTTTGTGGGTCTTCTTGAGGCTGGAATTTGAACCCAGGGTATTGTGCATGCTAAGTTTCTAAGTCTGTGCTCTAACTCAACATCATATCCTTAGCTCCAAATCTAGTGTTTTGAGAAGCCTATTCAGAAAGTTTTTGTAGCGTTCTCTATAGAAATGTGTTTAACTCATTAAAGTTTGAAAAATGTCACATATTTCAAGTTAACTGTAGGAATCACAATGCACAATAGCATATTAAAATCTCTCCATTAAAGACTGTGACTTTGTGTTGTCTAAACTTAATACCTTCTTCTTTTATTTTCTTTATATCTTTCTGATTAATAATATGGGAACTAGTAGATACTAAAATAAATTTTAGAAAATACTACACCGCATTTTACTGCTGGTGTAGAAGAATTGGGAGTAGAACCAAGAAAATACTGACCATATAATTCAGTGGAAAGGAAGTTTCAATAAAGGAAAAGACAACACTGATATAAATAGAAAGATCAAGAGGAGGACTGAGTAAAAGAATAATTCATGGTCATAATTACAACACTAGAGATTAGTGTAAAGTTGGGAACACAACTAGATTTCAAAGATGTTAATATGCAACATATTAACATTATACATATGTTATCAGCAACTGGGTACCACTCCCCTGGTTGTGGAAGGAAGAAACTAGTTAACATACATGACTCTGTAGTGTGAACTGAAGATGGATTATTATAGCAACAATGAAAACTTTCTATGTTAGAAATTAGAAAAGAAAGACAGAACTGAGGGAAAAAATTAGAAATCAAAAACAGAGATTTCAGTACAGAGATCAAATGTAAGTATAAGTATCTGTCTTCTTTTCAATCTAAAATTCAATGTCATTAAGATTGGGTGGGAATATTAATTATTTTGATGGTGTCAGTTCTCTCTAAATTGATCTATAAGTTCAATGCAAAATCCCAGTAGGAATTTTTTTCATTAATGAAAAGCTGATTTCAAAATTCACAGGAAATTCATGCGATCTAGAATTTCCAATAAAAATTAAAAATAAGTAAAATTCAAGAAACAACATCAGCTTACTTTTAGATTTATAAAGATACAATTGTTAAAACACCACCCTATCGATGCCATGATAAGTAAATAAGTTTCTATTCTAAAGATAGAATATAAGTTGAATTTTTATATTGAGACAGCTTCCTGTGTATTCAGCATAATCCATTTAAGTAAGCAGAGTAAAATTTTAGGAAATCCCAATCGTATTTTCTTTTAATAGTTGAGTAACACAGCCAGTTTCTAGTTCTGGATAGCTGAATATAGAATTTGAATATTCCTAAAATATTCTAAATTCACTGTGTAAATCCTTCTAGGAAATAGAAAGATTAAAATAAAAAAAGACTATACACATTCTTTTTCTTTTAAGACTGCAAAAAAAAATACAGAATTAATGTTTAGAGAAATCAGAATGTGCAAAGCAACCACCATCCACAAAAGGGGATGAACTGGCATAGAATTTTATGGTGAATAATACCGATTTCAGTGAAGAAGTACAAGGAACACTGTTTGGAAGTGTGAATATTAAACTACAAATTTAGAGAAAAGAGGTAGTCTGAAAAGACTGTCATAAGATACATGTATTCCACATGTAAATATCTTGAATGAAACATAATAGTATTATTTGTGATAATTTGGATGTGTTCAAAGTTAAAATGAATCTTGCTTTTTGACCTATAAGGTAAAAACCTTATAGGTCAAACCTTATAACCCATAAAGTTAACCATGTGGTCTCTTCATGAGCTAAACTTAACTGTCAGCTTGATTGGCTTAGGAGCTGCCCGAAGGATTAGCAAAGCACACTTATGGCTATGTTTAGGTGAGTCATGGACATGTGACCTTGAGGTCTATAATTGCCTTGCTCTTCTCTGGCACTAATTCCCAGCTGCCATAATTAAAAAGACTTTGCTCTGCCATGCTTTCCTGCCATTATGTTTCTTCTATGATGCCAACCCACCATGGCCTGAATCTCCAAAGCTCTGAGCCAAATAAAACTTTGCCTTTAAGTCATAGATAGCAGGTATTTGTTCCCAGCAATGGGAATGCGTGAGAATATGAAAAACTATTACTGAGAGCGAGGCTGCTGCTGTGATTGTATCTGACCATAAGGTGCAAATGCCTTTGGAACTAGTTTGCGGGAGGATCTTGGTAAAGTTTGGAAATGTGAGTTAGCAAAGCATCAGAATGCTGTAAACAGCCTGATGGAGGTTTGGGTTAGAGCTAATTACCAAGGTGCTGATAGGAATGTGGATAGTAAAGGCCAGGCTGGGATTTCAGTTGGAAATAAAGACTTCATTGGCAATTGAGCTGGAGACTATTTGTGTTACATTCTGCAAAAAATATTATCTACATTTTGTCTGTATCCTGAGACTTAGAAAAAAAATGAAATTAAGGGCAGTGTATTAGCAGATTTGACTGAGGAAATATCAAGCAGTCCAACACTAAGGTCATGAAATGGATATGACTGGTTGTTTTTAGATAGATTTATAATGAGATTCGGGGCAAAAAGCAGAGTAGAAAAAATTTTAAAACCTAAATTTTCGTCTGAAAGTTTTATGTAAAGTGTAAAGTTGTGTGTAAAGTTGGGGCAAAGGAGATGTAGTAGCTAAAGAAATTAGCACCATTAAAAAGAAACCAAGTACTTTGAACAAGTGCATGAAAGATGCCATGAGTGTATCTCAGGGATGCCAAGAGCCTGCCCATTGCACGCAGAAGGGCACAAAGGTATAAATGTTTCATCTGAGAAAAAAACTGCTGGGTTCCCTTTGCTAGACAGGCTAATGAATTGATTTCCCAGGATTACATTCATCAGTGCCAGCCCTTCACACACTCAGAGACTGCTGAAAATATGGTCCATCTTGACATCTTCCACATGGTGCTGCTTATTCAAGTATGGAGGACGCAGGAGTAACGGACGTATGGAGGTTTGCATCCAGATGTCAAAGGAAGGCCCTTGAAGCCAGGCAGCGTGCTCTGGAGAGGTGGGTGAATGAAGATGTGAGAAGGAAGCCAACAGTATAATTGAGATCCCAGAGACTTGGAAACACCAGGAACATGGATAATCTGCCAAGAAAAGCTGCAGGTAAAAATCAGGGCCAGTCTAACAGACTGCCACATGGTCTGCAACCAACAAGCCCACAGGAATAGCGTCTTACAGCCTATTTGGAACAGTTCTCATTAATGTGAACCTCAGATGCTGGACATGGACTTCATTTTTGCCTTGATGTGTTTTCAGACATGCTTTAGTACTATTCTTTTCTATCCTCCTATTTCTTCCTTTAGGAATGTCTACTGTCTGTGATCGTCTTTTGGAGTTGCTCCTAAATTTTACAGAAGTTCACTGCTGAGTTTGTCTTGAGTCTCAGAGATGATATTGATTGGGACTTTGGAGAAATCTCAGAACTTTTTTGGGATTTAGAGGACTGGATTGTTGCTTTTTTTAGTTGTAAACAAGATAACTGTTTCACATTTGAAAATGTTTTTCCTCCTGTGACTTCCTTTTATACTGTCACGCAGATCACTGTGGGGACCTTCAGGGAGTGCCATTTGACTCCACTTAGAGAATCATTGAAAAGGGTGATTTTAGTAGCATACGGCAGAGTGTGAAAGCAAAATTAACACTGCCCCTCACTTTTGCATGTGGTTCTGAACCAAGAACCTCTATTCTTAACTGGGCTTCAAGTTGAATTAGCTCCTTCTGTGCTTAGTGGTTTGAGTCTTCGTGTTCATCCTGTCTAGTCACAGAATAAATAATAAAAGCTGAGCTAAGTCTACCCAGAACAATAGAACAGGATTCACAAGAAGGTAAGTGTTTTAAGTGTTGTGAAGCTAATATTTTAAAATATGAAGATATTAATCTTCTTTTTAATTCTAGCATAACTCTCTTACTATCTGCATGAGGTTGCTCTTTATCAGAATTTAATCAATGTGGGAAAACTATTTACAGGTTGAGTTCATGAATTTACATAGTTTTGATTTTAAGCCAAAGAAAGGTTAAAACAAACAAGCTTTTTGGAGAATCTGCTTCCCATTGAGTCTAAGTTTATGATTTCTAAGACTATGTTTCCTTCAAATAACCAATTTCCTTCTGTGTTTGTATTTATGAGTGAGACGGTATTGACACTTATAATTTTAATTGAGAATTCTCCTCCTCCAAGAAAATGTATTTATGGAAAAAAAACTAGTAAAGAATTATCAAGGATTACAATATAAAATAGTAACCTAAAACTCACTGCATGATTTCTCTGCTTTTTCCACCTAAATTTAACCATATTCTCTTCATATAAATTATTTTATATAATACCTGAGTATTATACAAACTTTCTTTTGGTGTACTTTATCTTGAGCTATTGGCTTTGGAGTTTCTTATATTCTCCACAACTTCAGAATACATGGATAGATAGATAGACAGTCAGATAGATTGAGATGTACATATAAAAAGTATGTGCACATTGATATATATGCACATATCAAGTTTATATGAGTATTTATTTATTTATTTTTAATTCATGACTATGTTTCCCTCTTTTTTTATTTAAAGAAAAAAAGTTTGAAACAGAAAGAGGGTAGAAATAACACAAAATCTCAAAAACAAAACAAAACAGAAAGACAAAAATAGTAACCAGTAAGAGATCACTAGTTGATATTTACATACTTTCCTCTTTGAAGTAGTTATTCAAGTTACAAAAGTTAAGCCTACAAAATGGACATCCAAACAGTGAGACTGTAATCAGTTTTGTTCATCCATCCAACTAAAACTTTAAAATATGAAGACATTAATCTTCATTTTAATTATAGCATAAGTGGGTTATTAATCCTACACACTCAAACATACATGCAGCTATATCCTTTAGAATACTTTCTTTTCCTCTCTTTTTTTTCCTTTACAATAACTAAAATCCATTTTCATAAACTACTTAGAAGTTCTACACATATATAAGTCTCTACACATATAACTAGCCTTTCTGTATCGAGGGAGAAACAAATCAAAACAAGTCAACAGTACAAATTCCTAGAGAAACATGAAACGGAAAGGACATATAAAACCACAATACTAGGTGATCTATGGTAGTTACTATGATGTCTCTTGTTATTTTCAATAAAATTGTCTATATTGTCAAATATAGTATAGATAAACTTAGCATTGCATTACACTATTAATAAAATCTAAACATTGGAGACATTATAGGACTTTAAAAGCAGTTAACAATCAAACCAGAATGGGTATCCTATTGAATCCTGTCATCTTCAGAGTAGTTGCCTCTACTCTCAGACTTGATACTCTCAAGAATACCAGATTCAAATAAAATCAGTCAAGATAAAACAGCAATATAGCCTATCTTCTCTACCTCATCTCTGCTATACTATTTTTCTGTAATTGTTATTTACTTTTCACCTTCATTCCACTGTCTGCCCCTTTCTTTGAGGTCTTTCTGCCATTGTTCCTGGAACCCTGGTGATTTTCTTCTCTCTTGCTAGAATGTCTTTCAGTATTCTTTGCAGGGTTGGATTGGTGGTCACAAACTCCCCCAGTTCCTCTTTGTTGTGGAAATATCTTGTCTCTCCATTAATTTTGAAAGACAGTTTTGCAGGGTACATGTTTCGGGGTTGGAGGTTATTTCCTTTCAGAGCTTGGAATATTTTGCTCCAAGCTTTTCTTGATTTGATGGTTTGCATTGAGAAGTCCGCTGTGATTTTGATGAGTTTTCCTTTATAGGTAATATGTTTCTTTTCTCTGACCACTTTTAATATTCTGTTCTTGTGATGAATTTCTGGGATCCTGATTTGTATATGTCTGGGTGTAGATCTGTTTTGGTTGTAGCTGGCTGGAGTTCTGTATGCCTCATATATCTGAACTTCACTTCCATTACCTATGTTTGGGAAGTTTTCCTTAAGTATTTCTGTGAATAGACTTTTTATTTCATTTGTATTTGTCACTGCATCTTCATTCACATTTTTTATTCTTAGGTTATAAATTCTCTTGTCATCTTGTAGCCTTTGTATCATTGCTTCTTGATTACTTGTTATTTTTAAGAGATCCTTCCTTTTGTGATCATATGTTGCAAATGTATCTTCAAGTTTTGAAAGTTTGTCTTTAGTTTCTGTTAAATGGTTTTTCCAGCTTTCAATGGTGTTTTTAATTTCCTGATATTCTCTTTGGATTTGTTTCATATATTCTAGGTTTTGTTTATATTCTTCATCAAAGGCTTCTCTCCTTTCTCTGGGTTCCTCTATTCTTTCATTTGTGTCTACTTGAGGATTACCCAAGACTTCTTTTATTAATCTTCTTATATCTTGCTTCACCTTAGTTAGAATTTCAGATTTAAATTTGTTGATGAGGTCACGGAGGTATTTAATTCTGATGAGGCTGTCTGTGACATTATAGGTTTGCTACTCTCAATCTCTTCTGCATTTACCTCTGCAGGACTCACTTTCCCTGGTTCCATAGTTAGAGACCTTTTGCTGTTTCTCTGTCTGGTCATGTTTCCGGCCCCCTTCCGACGAGTGGGTGGTGGAGGTCTCTGGGCCTTTCCTATTGCTTACAGTTTTTTCTGCAGTGCACTGGCTAAGGAAGTGCTGCTTCCGCCAGTCCGCTGCAGATCTGTGAGGTGAGCTAGCCCCTCCCCCTACATCAGTCAACCAGTTTATGCTTCAGGAAGTTCTATATGAGTGTTTATTAACAAATATTTATATATGAAACATTTTGAAGTTATTATACTGTTACATATTGTTAGAGAAACTTGTGAGTGTGTGTGTGTGTGTGTGTGCGTGTGCATGTATGTGTATAGGGATGCATTTGATTTTCCTGAAGCTTTGTAACTATATAATATGAAGCTCTATACAGTAGGCAAAGTTTGGAAAGATTATAGTTCTTAAATAAAAGAAAATTGTAAGCACTAGGTATTGTGAGGTGATTTTTGAACTATTGTCTAGTGAGTCAAGTAGTTCATAAAGGTGCTTTGAGAAGGCAACTAATATTTGATTTCAACTTAATATTTTAGCTGTAATAAATGTTAAACTATACAGTTGTATAGTTTATATAATACGTTTTAACACTTTGTAAACCACCAGCTTGTTGCCTTGTTTAGTCAGATTAGTTCATTTTTGTGCAAGCTTTACCATAAAACCATTCTTACCATCTCTGGGAATATTTCTGAACTTGAACTTAAAAACATGTGTCAGTGATTAAGATGATTGTAGCTCCATGCTGTGGGTTCATGCTTTTTTTTTTTTCATTTTTTGTTTTTCTGCAGCCTTTTCTTTTTTTAGATCAAATCTGTGGGTGCATGTACACACACACACACACACACACACAAAGTATAGATAAGCCTATATCCTTCTGTTTGTCTGTAAGCATCAAGATGTCTTATTTTCTAAACAACCAAGTAATTTTAAAAAAATTTATTGAATGCAAAAATTGATTTGGCTTCAATAGTTTTCTAAATTGCTGTCTGAAAGTTTTGCATGTTGCCAGACAGAATTTACACTCCATTTTTACATTATGCAGTTCCATGATATTTGACTCTTTACAATGTATATTTAATGGTAGCATGAAAAGAAAAAAACTGATTCAATTTTAAAAATATATTTACATTTATGCCAATTTCAACTGTTAAATATTCAGATGATGAATTCAAATTGTTGTTCCATCTTTTATAGACTTGTGTACCTGGATAAGATATATAACATCAAATCTAAACTAGTTTCTCAATAGTAACATGAAATTCATAGTAGCTATCTCTCTTGTAGTTATAGAGTTAAATTAGAACATAGGGTACCATTCTTAGCTCACAATAGGTCTTCAATATCTTGTAAAACCTAGAAAATCTTAAATGTGTGTTGTAGTCAGGGGTTGCAAAGAGAACAATTGCATGCAGGACACAGAATTTATAGAATTATTTTATGATAGTCACCCAGAGTTAAATACAAGAAAATATAGGAAATCTGTCTACACACCAAAGACATAGAAAATCCATCTGAGGGTCTGGATTCCATGGCAAACCCTTCATGAGTCTAGCTGAAAATCTAGTCTGTGACAATACCTCCCACGAGACCAGCTGGAGGCCCAGAGCCCATGACAAAGACTCATGCAAGTTGTGTCACAAATCTGTGCTGGGAGGCTCAAAGGTCAGTGGTGGAAGCTAGAAAGTCTATACCAGTGGGGCGAAGGGGCTATGCAAGCAGGCCAAGAGGTTCTATACTGGAGTCAAGAAACGATGCTCAAAATAAGGAGCTGGGCCCCCCTGAAAAGTACATGGCCATTCTCAGTGACAATAAGGTCCCAAGCTCTTCTGACAATGAGAACAATGGAGTACAAATCAGGAGGCCAGTGTGACAAACTTCTCCTGGAGACTAAACAGCAAATGTCTTCCCCTCTGGAGCCAGATGCCCAAAGTAAGAACCTAAGCTCCCCCAAGTGAACTGCAGCTATTCTGAGTGACAAGGTCCTGTGCTCCTGCATGATAACAGCCAAGTTCGCATTAGGGAAGCAGCCAAGACAAGCTCCTCCAGGAGGACCGACAGCCAAACAACAGCACCTCGGAGAATCCAGCAGGCTATCCTCTTCCTCTCTCTGTCTCTACGCAGGCAACTTTCCTCAGGTGAGTCATCCGCAGTCAGCACCATGCTGATTCAATTCAGCTGGTGCTAAGTTGACCACCAGTTTTTAGTCCATAATAAAGTGTTAAACTTATTTCTAAAGACAAATCAAAATGTGTAAAGCTGGTTTGGTTGACACAAAAGTATGTTTTAAATGACTATTATTTAGGGAGCCTATTGATTTTTATTCAAATAGATACAAAAGGATTCAGAGTTGGATTCTACTGGAAATGTGCTAAAATCAATTATACTTCATATTTTCTCAACTTCTCTAAGTTAAATTTCTCAGTTTGTAGATGACATTAAGCTTTCTCTGAGTAATAAAATGCCAGGCACGTGGTGAGACATGTGGAGAGGGGAGTGCTCAATGTTATTGTGAGTGCATGGAAAAGCACTTGGATGAGTTTCCGTGTAGAAGGTGGCCAGTTGAAAGGAGCCTGTAAAATGAGGCTTCTTGAGCAAACTCTCACAAATTGGGAGAAGGAAAAAAGAGCATCATGGGAGGTTCTCTGAGATAATGGGCTCCCCGAGGTACTACAATAAAATATTATTGTTGTTGTTTGGCTCTCAGATGACCCTGAAAGACCATATGCTGAAAGCTTTGTCACCAACGGTGGTGCTACTTAGAGCTGATGAATAATTTAGAAGGTGGGGCCTCGTGGAAGAAAGTTACATCAGTAAGGGCAATACCTTAAAGGGAGGTATTTGATCTTTGGTCTCCTATCTCTCTTTTTGCTTCCTAGCAGCTACGGAAGGACTTCCTGCACCAGGTACCCCTGCCACCATGGTGTTCTATGCACCCTGTGACCAAAGTAACTCGGCCCAGTGATCATGGAATGAAATGTCTGAAGAAAAAAAAAAAAGCAGGAATAAATTTTTCTATCCTTACAGTCAATTATCTCAGGTATTTTGTCATAGGATGGAAAATTGATTAATATAGGCATCAAGTTCCTGGAAATCAGGACTTTCATCTATATTTAAAACCTCGTATATAGGTACCTGGGGCACAACTTGAAAAATCAACCACTTCACCAGGAAAAGTAAACAGGTCCAAGGATTGCTCCCCGAAGGAATCACAAGCACAAGAGGATGCTTACCTGAATATGAAATTAACAATACTCTCCATTTTCTAAGTGCCATGTATACGTCTACCACCATCGTAAGAGTTCTCTGGAGGCAAAATTTTGATACATGCAGAATTTTTTCATCTTACCCTTTAGAAGATACTTCACGTCATCCCGCTGTGAAGCAAAACAAGTTAAATTTGACTAATGAGTGACCTTTCAAAAGTGATTGTGAGCCTATTGTCTCATTTAGTCTTCAGAAGAGTTTCTGAACGCTTGCGAGGAGTGGAGGAAGCCTGGCTGCCAGGGACGCACGCTAGAGTTCTGCATGTTATGCTCAGCCCTCTGAGTCACTGAGCAATGTCAATAATCACAGCATTCTGTGAAGATGTAGAGCCATCCCAAATGGAATACTTTTGTGGATAGACCTAGGAATTCTCTTTGCCATTTTAAAGAGGTTTAATATTTCCCCTAGTCCACAGCATTGAATGCTTCCCATACATAACTTGATACATGTCATTTTTTTTTAAAAGACCAACAGGAATTAACTTCTTACTGCATACAGTTAAAGTTTTAACATTTTTTTTTCCTTTATGGAAACTAGAATTGTTTGGAATTTTTTGTTTCCCCTCCAGTTCTAATCTTAACAGGTAAACATGCACACACATGACGATTTTGTATAGTGACGAGGTTCTTTCAGAATGCACAGTAATAAAATTCCCCATCATACCAGTTTATTTTATACTTTATTTTTCATATGTTCTGAATGATGAGATCCAAATTGAGATCGAAAGGAATTAAATTTGAGGTCACTGGGATGCAAATCAGAACTTTCCCTTACTGGACACATGGGCCGAACTTAATCACTTTGATTCAAATAATCTCTGAATTTTTTTATATCCAATTGATAGAGTCAAGCTTAACATTAACTGTTCATATTGATTAATAACATTTGATTTTCATTTGAAACTATGATACGGGAAGGACAAAAGGTGGAGAGTCCCTGACACAAAAATTCTCCACGCCTGTTGGATAAGGATATGGGGATGACTGAGTATTAACTTTTGTAAAAGTGAGACTGACTTACACCAGGATTTTTTTTTTTGTGGGTTTTCTTGACAGTTTCTTCTGTTGTCAGGGCTTCTCTTTGTTCTCCTTTGTCTGATGCTGAAACAGAAAAGTAAGTGAATGTCAATGGTGGTTTAAAATGCCAGCACATACATGAACACAAAAACCAAGAACAGTAAGAATAGCCAGTCTAAGAACATTAAATATAAATATGTTTATCTGCTATTTTTTGTATTATTTTTACCCATGCTTGTCATATTTCTTTTCAAGAATGTTGACCCCGTCTTTTACATTAAAAGCTCAAAATGTCCCATTTAGTATGCAAGGGCTTCAACTTGCCAGCCAACCATAAGAAAGAGATTTCAAATCAATAAATGAAAAAGTTTTTATAACAGTCATAGAAAAAGACACACTGAGTACAGGCAACAGAAAAGCTATTTTACACTGGGGGATTTT
The DNA here is from genome assembly GCA_004027455.1 of Hydrochoerus hydrochaeris. Lineage (NCBI taxonomy): Eukaryota > Metazoa > Chordata > Mammalia > Rodentia > Hydrochaeridae > Hydrochoerus > Hydrochoerus hydrochaeris. Next base: position 9,671 of record PVLA01014486.1, on the reverse strand, counting down.
GAAAATGTTGCATTTTATACTTTGATGGTGAAGTGATCTATGGAGTTTGTTGACTGTAATGTTGTGTAATGTTTCCATTTGGGGCTAAGCAAATAAGCGCAGAACCTGTCAGAGGAAAGCGAAGTTAATCACCAGTGCTCAGGACATTTAATTCCTTCCATTCTTGACAGCAAGCATAGTAATAAATAATAAGCATGCACTTTTGGAAGAAGCACAGTTTAATTGGAAAAAATGAATTTTTTTCTTATCTGAATGAAGAGTATTTTATTAATGCACATAGTATACCTTGTTAGCTGAAATTTGAAAATAAAATTAATCTCTTTTAGAAAGTTATTTTCCCTCTTACATCAGAAAAAAGCATAATTAGTTACACTTTGAATAAAGGTTTATATGTTTTTCTTAATGCCCATAGTCTGTTAGAAAGCAAAAAATGTTCCAATACCACCAATAAAAAAAAAAGAAATTACAAAATGTTAGCATTGAAGATAGCAGCGTGGCTCAGTAGGTAAATGTATTCAAAATGCCTTGTTGGAATGCGCAAGAGTTTAACAAAAGTTTATGTGGTCTTTTCCTCTGGAGTTTGAGAAAGTGGTATCTAGGTAGAAGACCCACGGATGAAGTACAAGGGCAATTTTCAGCTCAGAAGAAAAAGAGAAAAATTGTGAATGAAAGGAGATGTAAATGAAAGATTTCAAGTCACCAACTTGGTTATTGTCATTTTCTGAGCATGACTTTTGTTTTCCCACTTCTGTGTCTTTGCAGAATTTATTCCTGTAAGTCTCAGTGATTGTTTATTGTCTCTGAGAGAGTTGCCATATGAAAATTCTATCCAGATGCTGAACTCAAGCTTTAAGGCCACATTCTCCACAAAGATTTCCTGACCCCTCAAGCTGTGATCCCCACCATCTCTAAACTTTTATAACACTTTATAAAATACCCATGCTAATTAGTCATTCGGTAGGGCTGCATTAGGTGTGACATTGGCATATGTGCATTAGCTCATAGAAGTCTTGTCAAAAGCCTTTTAAGTCTACTTTTTTATCTTTAATTTAATTAGTTTTCTTTTATAGTTCTGGGAATTGAACACAGAGCTTCATTCATACCAGACAAACTTTCTATCATGAGCTACACCCAAATCTCCTTTTTTGATTTTTAAAGATGGTGAAATAGGCTTAGAGAAGTTAATAGCATGTTTAAAGCCATTTGCCAAGGAAGTGGAATACTTGAATTCAAACTGTTCTAATTATTTTATTTTATTTTTTGTATCAAATTCTCTTTTATATAACAATTTGCTATGAACTCTGTATTTCTTAAACAAGCAAAAATTTAGGTTGTAAGCAAGAAAATTTTCCAATCTAAATTAAACCCTTGTGAAAGACACTTTAGTAATAATACCCCAGTGCTTAAGGGCAAAGAAATGATATACAAAGTTGACTAGTCACAAGGGTTGGAATCTCTTGATCTGATATTGTTTCCCTGCATTTCTTCTGTTCCTTATATAATGAGGTTTGCTCAATACCAGATTTAGGATGTATTTTATTGGTCTAAGTTAATCAGGCCAACCTCTCCGTTCTAAGTCTGGGACAATCTTTGACCCTTGTTGACCATGTTAATTTCTGTGTTGAACATGTCACCTAAATGAGCCTAATTGAAGTGACACCTGAAACTTTTTCTGATGGTTAGGAAAAGAGAAGTTTTCTTCTTTTGTTGGATGATTTTTGCCTCTGAGACAGAATACTTGCCAGTTTCCTACCATGAGATAAGGCGACCTGAGGGCAAAGCCAGTAAACAGAGGAGGAATAGGGTGGAGCCACAGTGAAATGTAACTGGCCTCTGATCAAACTGCACATAATGGTGGATTACATTTTCATTCCAGAGTATTTACTAGCTATTCTAAGAATTATATACTTTCATACTATTGATATCAGTCTTTGTTGTTCAACTTACTTTGTCCAATAATATTTGCATTGAAGAAAATGTGAGTTTTGAAGAACTGCTTACCAGCCAATTTCAGCCAATACATTTAACTGTGTACTGAACCCTGGGATAAACTAGGCAGGGCCTGCTCCTTCAGCTTGAAATGCTAGAATGAAGACACATGAATCAGACCACACTCTCTACTGCCATGTGACATGGGCGATGAAAGCATTCATGCATGCCAATGCAATTTCTTCCTATAGTCTTCTCTAGTGACAGTCAACCAGTACTATCGCCTCTGAACTTCCCTAATGAATGTCTCTCCTTGTCAAAGCCAGTGTGAGTTTTCTGCTATTGTCTTTGGAAACTAACTTAATTGACAAACACATTTTAATCAAATGAATACTGTTGCCAACCCTAAGTGACATCAGAAGAGGATTTTACTGTGAAAATTTTCCAAATATATATTATAATATTATTTTGTATTTATAATTCCAGATATTTGCTGGTCACCATTTCTATAGAAATTCAGATAAAACAAAAGGGGTCTTATAAGTTTATGTAATGAGCCTAAAGCAATGGAGTAAAATGAATATAATGCAACATGTGGAATTTTATCATTGTACCTTCAAGGATTTTTTCTCTCATGCAAAATATGCTCTCCTTCATTAACAAATAAAATCAAAAGCTAAAGTGCATAAGTGAATCTCTTTGATGCTTATTTCAAAGCATTTCAGAAGAATTAATTACCATAGCACACTGAAAAAAAATATTTAAATGCTATCATTTCTCTTCCATACATGGGGAAGTGGAAAATCTGAAACTTGAAATGTCTTTCCTGTAGACCACACAGCAAGGCACTGGCAGAATTCAGTGTTCTAACCTCAGGGTCCTCTACAATCTATCTCCGCCTGCTCTGTCACCTTTTTATATCAGAATGTTCACAGGAAAAGGAGACTTTTGACCAAACCACTCTACCAGCAGTAAACCATCAAGTTACTTTTAGCACTCATTACCATTTATAGCCTACTTTGAGTCAAACCTTAGGATAAACAAGATATGTGAATTAAGTTACTGCGAACTAGCCAATGTCTGTTGAAAGGCCTTCTAGGCACAAATATGAGCAGTTTCGAGTGTCTGTTAGCAATGCCTTCTCCACTCTAATCTGAGTTGCTGTGGTTGAGCTGGAGAATGAGAGTCAGAGAGATGAAAAGACCTACTGAGAAAAAATTTAACATTTTCTCTGAAACAATGAGTTACTTCTGCAGTAATAATACTTATCAAAAATAATTTCCATACCAGGCAATAATACCTGAAGTTTAGCATTTTTAATTATTAATACAGTCATATTACCTAATTGTTGCAATAGATTATTTAAATATTAGAAGTAACCAATTTAATACAAAATTGATTCACTAGTCATTTACATACATGCATTGCAAGTATCAGAGTTTTAATTGAAACTTGTAAACTTTTACAGTGAGCTTTGCGCTGACCTTGCAAACTGTAATTTATACTGTCAGGATAATGTGCATCTAAAAATACATACTATTTTGCTTTCAGAACTTTCCCCAAGATTCTAAATCTCTAAAAAGGCATAATATTTTCAATACTTAAATTCTTATATATATATATATATATATATATATATATAAACATAAAACAAATACCAGCTATGTTATGGTAAATTATTGGATTTTAATCTTAAAAGAGATAGCATTTTATTTAGTTTAATTTTTTAAAAATTACCTAGTTAATGACAAATTTTTCCCACTATAACTACTTTTAGCACACCAGAGGAAACTACTAATTCAATTCAAGGAAAACAGCACTATCTTTATATCTTCCCGAGGAAAACAAATACTATTTCAATCTCTCATTAATTCTGTGGAATATTTGGTGCAAAAATATCATGTCTTGCTTTATTTTTCCCATTGTGTGCATATTTACAACAGCCTATGTAAATTTCCCAGCATCATTATAGGAGCCCCAAAGGTATGATAAAATCTCAAAATTAGAGAAAACATGTTTATGTGCATAGAAGTGGAAGCTCAGACTGTCTGAAGGTAGTTTCTGTGGCCCCAGAAGAAAAGTATACAAATACCATTGCTGTTTCCCGAGACTAACATTTGCTAAGAAAACTAGAATAGTTGAGACAAATAACTACATTATGCTATGTTATTAAATTTGAAATTTTATGATCTACTTTTAAAACCTATCATTTCTTTGTTGTCTCACATGTACAAAATATTCTATACCTTGAAAAATTCTCAATCTGAATATAAATTCTTGTCTTGCAAATATCACTTTTGGAAGGGCTCAGTGTTACATAATACCTTACTCACTTCAACCAGCTCATGCATTATTTATAAACTTACAAATAAAAATCCAGGCAATGTGCTCTAGCCTGGTGAAGTGAGGACATGTAATAAAGGTGTGTTTTAGAGGAGGCAGTGAGGTCTGTTATCCTATCGCTCTTCAATAATGCTTGAAGAATTTACAATGGTAGGAACTTAGGACTTTTGTTTCTACACTCTGTAAGGTCTGTGCAGTAGTTCTGTAGTACACATGTAATGACCTGCTAGCACAAGCAGGAGGAAGCATTGTCTTTTAAGTCGCCAAAAAATATCTTGTAATATTTATACAAAATAGCACCATAATTCCATGTGTATTTTACTGAACTGTAATGATGTAGATAAAAATCTTGGGTACACATGCAGAAAGTGTCCTTTCTGTTCTTTTACAATATTTACTACTGCAAAGAGTGAGGACTTTTAACATTTATCTTTCCACACCACCCTGAAATGTTCTTGCTTATATCTGAAAAAACAAAGATCATAGCACAATCTCTGGAAAGTAAAAACATGATGTCATGATGTAAAATTCAGTTTGAAAATAGCAACCTTTGAATACCGAGAAGTTTAGAGAGAGATTTTACGTATCTCCACACATACATACCCAGCTACACGTATACCACACACAATTTTATTGAAAAGAGTGATTCTTCCAAAACCAAAAGTGTATATTATGCCTACATTTTAAAGAAACTTTTTAATAATTCTCTAAAAAACAATAGATTAAGACTAAAATGATATATATATCGTTCATTCACTCCTCAAATATTAATTTAGTCAATGGTAAAAGTTATGCTTTGGGGATACAAAATCAAATAGAATATAGTCCTTGGGTCTGGAAGGATCATAGCCCACTTAGAAACAGACAGTGTGCAAAACATTCCAAATAATTCCTATTTGGGGAATTTCAAAAGATTGCTGAAAGAGAACAGAAAAGCAATGTCTTAGTCGAATCTAAAAGACAAGTCATTTTTATGTAGGTTTCCCAATGAGTTACCAGTGGGTAGAGGGACAAGACAATTAAAAGAAGAGAATTTCAGGGGGAACAGACATGTAGAAAAGACAAAGTAGTGTAATATAGTTGAGGGGACAAAATGTGATAGTGGATGAAGTGACTGTGGATGTGCCTGAAAGGAAAGCTGTAACTTTTGTTTACAAAGTTAAGAGGACACAACGGTGGAGAGGCCCTGATAGACAGATAGACTCTGACTCTCCTGTTTTCGGGAAGATAGGGTTTGAGAAAGTTCAGTCTGGAAGAAAAGGTAGATAGATCATAAGATGAGCAGCCAGTAGGCACTTTGGTTAGTCCAATTGTCCCATCATGCTCAGTTAATGTTCCAATCCCCAAAAGACTGGCTTTTTTTTTTTCTTTTCAATTTACTTAGATTCTGTCTCTGTGGCATACATAATCACTTCTGTACACAGAAGCGCCAAGGGCCTCTTTCCTGAAATCCCCTTCATTAACACCAGTAGAAGGTTAATTTTAAGAAATTGAGTTAAGGTATCCTGATATCCCCAGGAGCTGTAAATGACTTAATTATCACATTTATGCCCTTGTCAAGTTTCTGAGATGGGACCCTACGGGGAAGAGAATTTGTTATTCTCTCTCTGGCTCATTGGAGTTGCAAAGGAATGAAGGGAGAGAGAAGTAGCAGAGGAGGAAGAAGAGAGTTTAATATAATTAAGGCCCGTATGAGATGAAAGAAAGACAGCAGGCCAGGGATGCCAGGAGGTGTGGGCCCTGGAAGAGTTAGAGCAAGCTATAGAGTATAAAGGCATGACTGGGCGTATAGGCTGCATGAAATGTGAATTTTGATCCTCATTTGAGAACTAGTTATATCTTCCACCATGGGAAAATCATTTAAAAATCTCTGAACTTGTTTCTTTAGAGCTATGATGTAGAATTAGATAATCTAAAATTCCTTTATGCTCTAAAATCTCAATGTCGAGGCATCTCACAGTTCTGTTCAAAGCTGCTCCTGACATATATACTCTATTCTCTGTCTTTTCCCTCAGAATATAAAAGCTTCTTTCATGGCCTTCCTCCTGCAAAGAATTCTAAAAAATCAAATTCATTTAATAAATAATAGTGATACGTGCCTATAAAATCGAATTTGCTTTTAAAAAGAGGATTGCTGCGTAATAAAGAATTTGTCTTTGACCTGGGTTCCCAGTGGGGAGTTTTACAGTACTCAGAATTTTCTGAATTACAAGAGTATTTTTCTTATTCAGTGGCTCCCTGCAGCCACATCTGAGTTCATGCTAATGAGTGACTTGGTGCAGCCTCAGATCTTTCTAGATGTGAACTGGTCCTCCACGAAAGATCAACCACAGAAATGGAGATTTGGGGCATGGAGCCATGTGATAGCACCCTGACCTTGAACTTCTGCAGAGCAGATAAGGGCTGCAGACTGAGTTTAATTATGCAGCCAATGATTCAATCAATCATGCCTACACAATGACTATAAAAGACACACTTAGGACCCTGGGTCACAAGTGAGCCACTTGTTATTAACTGTTTAGAATGAGAAATTCATAAAAGCCTGAATTTGATAAGATCCCACAGCATACCCTGGATTCCCAGAAAGTGGAGAGGAAGGGATGAATAAAGGAAAGCAGTCTGATGAACTCTGTATGAACTTTTTACCTTTTTCAAGGGTGGAAATATTGTTTTGTTTTTCCCATGATCCAGAGAGAAAAGTAAGGGATAGAAATTTCCACATTGCATCTATTTTTGTCTTCTGCCTCCAGTTTCTCTCCTTCTTTGTCACATCTCTGTCTTCTCCTCTATTTCCTTGCTCCCTGCTTCTTCCTGCATCTTTTCAGTGCCATTCTCTCCTCTCTCTTCCTGCTGTTCCAGCTCTCCTTTCAAGGCCTTCAATTCACTTGCCACTGCCAGACCCAGTGACCTCGTTGGAAACTTTCTCAGTCCGTGTCACAGATCCTAAACTGTGCAGGGTCAGCTTTCTCAGCCCTGAGATGTCTCCTCATTTAAACAGAGAGTTTGACTTTGGTTTGGTTTTGTTTTTGCGTTCCCTCTATGCTCTCCATCCGGAGCAAAAGCATTAGGAGTCTTATCAACAGCAGGGATCACATAAAAGGCAGCAGTGTGCTGGAGCTTATTGAATTGCAAACAGCTTTCTCAGAAATCAAGGCCCCCCTGATGCAAATCAGATGCTTACATAATGCTATTTCCTTGGAGGGTGACAAAGGAATGATGGGATTAAGACGCCCCTTTGTGGCATAGCAAAGCTTTTCTGTCTTCTTGCTGGAAGCACAACATGTCAGCACACTAACCGACTCAGCACAAATTGTATCTCAATCTATGGAATACACGTATTTTTATGGATGGAATATGGACCCAATCTGTTTCTGAAGAATTTGGAGCAAGTAAAGCTGCAAACATGCTTCTTTCTTCTCCTCCACCCTCTTCTGGGTTTTTCCACAAGCCTCCCAACACTTTCCATAACCGTTAAATAGGTGTATTTTAAAAATACAGTTGTGTGTCACAGCATAACTTTAAAAAAAATCACATCTTTTTTCATTGGATTTTATAATTTAGTATCACATTATAGCATCAATAGTGCAAAAATATGCTGCAATATATATATATATAGGTCAATGGCACGCCAAATTAGGACCACTGGTCCAGCACATCGTACTGCATTGAGCCAGATTTGAGTTTGACACGTACGACGCATCACCATAAATTCTGAAGAAAAACGTTCCCTCTGTTTACATGTGTCTTCCCGGCTGATGGCTGCGTACAGCCCCTGGTGCATGGCGTGTATCAGAGAGTAGAAAACAGCTCCTGCCATGCAAACCAAAGGAAGCAAAGTGTGGTTTTTACCTGTGTCTCCTGCCTTCTTTCCTTTTATACGTCTCTCCATCGTCTCCTCCCATGCTTTTCTCTCTCTCCCTCACCCATCTTTCCTCTAATATTTACCTCTTTCGTTCATTTTCTCTTTTCTTTCTTCTGGGGACTCCTTCAAAAGTTCATTATACCTTAATCTTCAGAGTCTGGCGAAGTAAATGCTTATTAAATTAACCACAGACCCTGGATTTCTAATGGATAAATGTGTGCTCATCTCGGATGATACCATAATAACAACATATACATTTTTACCCTTGTTATTGTCATCAGCATTACTATATTTGTAGCCTTGGACACAATCATCCTTATTATATTCATTGCTTGCTGTCCACACCAAATACTTGTTATTTTTATTTAGTTTTGGAGTGATCTTCTTAGTTCTTTCACCTGTAAAATAAAGACCATAGTAGTACTTTCTCTATAAGCTTTTTCTAAGAACTAAAAAGAAATGATATAGAGAATTTACTCTGTTGCCTGAATGCTAAGCAGCTTATACATGTTACTTATTGATGTCATGATCAATATTATTGTTTTAGCTTATTAGTACATCTGTACAGTAGATAATGTTACATGCTTTGCATGGAGATGGCACATATACACAACACAACCTAAATACTTTTAAGTCTCATTTGACAGATGAGGAAATAGGGCAGAATGTTTGGTTAGTTTGCTAGAAACCACTCAGCTAGTGTCAGAAACTAGACACAAACTCCCTGCTATGTTTTAAATCTAAATTTCTTCGCCCCCCCCACTTATGCTTAGAGGTGGTGCTTTCCAAAATATATTAAATAAGGTGGGGGTGCAGTGCACATTCGTGAATTAATCCAGTGATGAGTTTATGGCTGAATGTGTAGTTAAGAGGTGGAGCCTGGTTGGAGAAGAATCACTGCAAGTTCTCTCTCTTCTCTCTCTGTCTCTCTGTCTCTCTCTCTCTCTCTCTCTTCTCCTTCTCTCGCTGCTTTTAACTGCCTGTGAGTGAACAGCTTTTTTCTGCTATGCTATGTTCCATAACAATTGTGCTTTGGGAGCAGCTGCCATGGACTGTAACCTCTGAAACCAGAAACCAAATAAACTTTTTTTCTTTTCCATTTTTTGTGATAGGTTTTTGTCCCAGTGATGGGAAAACTGACCAGCATACTCTGAACTCTAGTTTAATTGACTATGCTTATATCAACACTGCCTTTCCATTCTTAAAGTCTCCAAATTTTTTGACAAAAGTAGTAATTGTAAGTCAAATGAGTGACTGTGTTAGGATTATGTATAGAAATCTTTCTCTAACAAAAAGCCAAAAAAGGGAAGAGGTTGTACAAGATATCAAAAATCAAATAGCCTCAAAGATTTAATCATTGGCATTAAAATCTTCTTTATAACTATCAGGATCCTCTGCATTGAATTTCCTATCTCCTGTCAGGTGTTACAGTGCATAGTAAAAAGAAAAAAGTAAGAAACAAGATTACAAAGGTAGGGGGATCTGGAATAACCAAGGCTCAGAAGGATCAAAGATCCAAGAAGCAGTCAGAGCCTCC